>JAVSBS010006766.1:3570-31588 GCA_033124195.1 Coracias cyanogaster | reverse complement strand
TACTGCTGTTCACAGTCAGTATGTGCGGGGTAAGGGCAGGTCATAAAGGCATAAAACCATGTAAATGTCTTAGTCGAACTTCTCTCTACCCATCACTGTTTGAAAATGTCCGCATTGTAACAGAAAAGAGGAGAGACTGGTTTAAAGAAGGAGGATGATTGTGTTATTTTGAATGACTTTTTGAAATTTTAGAGGATATTCTGAAAGGACAGAAATATCAGAGGATGTGGGGGAATGGAGGCAAAGGACTGATTGGAATTGGGAGAATACTTTAAAAAAATCCCAGCACTTTTAAAATCAATTTTCCATACTTACATATGATAATCACCTATCTGTGGTTTGTCAACAAAGGAGCAAAAAACCTGTCTGCTGACCTAAGCTTCTGGGAACACCTCTCCACATGCACATTTGGAATGGCAAATACTTAAGGACTTACTCAAAGAACAGACTAAGAGTTATTGTGCTGGAGATTTCTACATTTTCTTGCTTAATTTTCAGTTATTTTAGTCAAGGAAAATGACAGACTTCACAGGTTCTCAAGCTGCATGCAGACAGAAATCATTAAATAAGCGATTTCTCATGTGTGCGGTTGTTCCATTTTCCAACTTTTAACAGTTATGCTTCTGAGACTGGGAATGCCGCACATTCCTAACCAACACGTGGCTGGAAAGGCAACGTGTCCAGTTCATTTGGAGCTGCGCAGGTCTTCTGGAGCTTTCAACCCTAAGCAGGACTTCCAGAAATGAGGAGAATGGTCCCAGGGTACAAAGTTACATTTTGGAAAAGAACTAAATTATCAGGAAGTCTCTAGCAAAGAGAGGCAAATGACACAGGGGCCTCCAAGAGTCCGTGTACAATTTTAGATGCTGTTTGAGATAAGGCATATCTTAAGTTACATTATAAAATAACAGGAGGAATGAGGATGTATTTTAAGGAAAGTAAACCCCAGGTTCAGAGAATCCAGTGAACTTGCTTTTGAGCAAAGTTTCTTCAGTTTCATAACTTCTGTCAGGGTCCGATCCCATTCCCATGCAGTATGATGTTAAAAAGCTGGCTCACTTCATAAAATCAGAGGCAATCTAGTAGTTTTGATTTAATGTTTCATTAAACTAATATGGCAGAACATGTACGTTAAGGAGTGGTATATAGTTGGCTTTCTAAATCTGTATTTTGAAAGTATATACATTTGGGTTTATCCAGCTGGCCATCTGCATTATCCTTCTGCCACCAAACAGGCGTTCACTGCTAGGCGAGCAGATACATGTGGAGTTGGGGGAGCAGAGAACATACATCATCTTTCTGAGAAGTGCTGACTGCTGGGGTTGTGTGTACTTTCAGAACTGATGTCACAGTAACATCCTGTGGAGTGGCAACTGTGTAACACAGAGGAGCAAAACAAAACCGAAAAAGTGTCTCCTGTAAGATCCAGAGTCAGTTTCAAACACTCTGTGATGTTCATTCATCTTCTATAATCTAGATATTTACTCTAAGTTGTATTTAAGTTGCTGAGTATAAAAGCAAGGGCAAAGAACTTCTTAGGTAAAATTTTACTGTAAACAGGAAACATACAGCTTCAAGCGTGGGAGTTTGATTCTTGCTTTAACGGATTTCTTTTCAGTTCTACAGAAAATTACAAGCTGTCTGTAAACATCAGGTCACAATAATTAACAATAATCAATAATAATTCATATTTCTTCGATAAACTTCTGAAATTTCCAAAGAACACCTCTCATTCTCCAGAAAATGATATTGCTTTTTAAGACAAGTAATGTTCCTATAGAACATTTCTCTCTTTCTGTAGAACCTGCGGGTTTTTAGTCTGTGCTATGGTTTTTAGGCCTTTTCTGCGAACGTCCAGCTTTTACTGCTGCCCATGAGAGAAACAGATATTTTATTCTGTACTCTTTTGGTATTATTCCTTAATGGGCCAATGTAAGGAAGTCTTCCTGTCTCATCTGAAAGTTACAGATCTCTTCATCTGTAGTAAAAATCTCGTTAGACTATTATCATTGGTTCTTACTGAAGTTTCTCCACTCTGAAAAACTAAGACAGAAAGGTCAACAGAGCTTTCTTAAGGCCATTGATTGATCCAGGCAGGATTGGAAATATGGAATTCCTGACTTTTGCTGCTGTACCCAGACCACTAGACCACATATTTTTATGTCATGGAGAATGAAACCAAATTAATTTGCAACATTCCTTGATGTGTTGCTTCTCTTCTGCATTGCTTTTTGCTGTGGTAAAGATAGAAGATCCAGATTTTAGAGTTAAAACTCAGCTTTTAATAAACCTGAAAACTAAAATCTTTTGAAGAAAAATACTTTTAATACCCCCAATATTTAGATTACTGCCAGATCAAGCAGCATTTCAGCATGGGATGATATTGTTTTCTTCTGGCAGTAAGTAACCCACATTATGACTTCACCTCTTAAATTTCCTCAAGAGGTTGGTTTTCACTAGAAGTGCAGTTTTTCCAAGCCATATTCAACTTAACCATATCATAATTTAGGAATTTAATTTGTTCCATATTGCTGCAACTGCCGCTCTCTGCAATTGAATGGATGACACTATTTTTTTGAAGCTTGCAAGCAGAGAATTTGTTTGCTTAAGCTTTTGTAGAATCTAGGAAATTAAAAAAAAAAAACAGATAATGAATCTACTGCTATGTAAGTGCTTATGTATGTGCATACACTAAGTGCATACATATATACCTCTATGTATATAAGTATTTATATAAATGTGTATTTTTATTTCAAAAGTAACCTGGTTGATGTTTTATATTGTATTTGTATTATCATGCAGACACTGCTCCTAAGAAAAAGGCATTGCGTGAAAATCATTCCTTGTGTAATATGGCATAGACATAGGCAGCTTATTCCACCCTTCCCATAATAGTTTTCTGGGCAGGAAGCACATCACGGGGTTTCTAAGACAATGACAGATCTGCCCAGAGCGCTGCAGTATCTCAGTGTTTGCTGGGGCAGGGGTGGTGAGGAGCCCCAAAGGACAGAATGGTAATTCTAGTGGAGCCTCAGGAGGAGAGCATCAGAAGTGCTCTGCGTACACTTGGCATGAAGTCCCGCAGAAGGTGTTTCTGGCAAAGAAACGAGGATGCTACATCAGACTGAGGCTAATTATACTAGAAAAATGCCTCGCAAATTAAATATGGCTCAAACTGATACAAAAAAAAGCGGAGGGAACTTTATTCACTGATAGGGGTCTTTTTTTATTTAAAGCAATATATAGCCGTTCAGAACTGATTCTTTCTCTGAAGTCCAGGAGGATGTGATGTTGTTTATCTTGAACAAACAGCTGCTGCCTTTGTGCTCATGTTCAGGAAATAGATAACTTTAATGATTCTCGCTTCGTAACATTTATAGACAAGAGCCGTATGAAGCTCCCTGTAGCTGCTGCACTCACTCACATGGTGGGCTGATGTCCCATATGGGATGCAAGAGCGAGTATGATAAATAGTGAAGATTCTGTTCAGTCCAAAATTATTCTTCCTGCTGAGGATGAAATCGGAAGGGAAAGAGCTTTCCCGTTATGCCACAAAAGTGCAGAATCACTTTTGGCTGCAGCCCTAGAAACTCTCCTTCGCAGGAGAGGTACAGCGCAGGATTAAACAAGGTCACACTTTCATCTCCCTCACACCTACTTCATTCTGGTGTGCAAAGAACTGGTAAGAATAGAGCTCTGTGTCAGAAGTGTGTAATGGAGAAGAGGAGGGGAGAGTGGAATAATAAGGGAGAGGCAGGAGGAGGGTTTCAGACCCTGACCACCTCCCTCATGAAGAGAGTTCACAGTCGTTCACAGGCAGGCAGTCTTCTGCAGAGAGATTTGCTTCATGGTACTCTTGCAATTGTCTTGATAGCCATAGATTATTGGAGGTGCAGCAGCTGAGAATGTGAGTAGCTCGAATGCAAACCTGTCTCTCAGTCTGATTTTCTATTGCTTGCGTTAATCTCCCAGCTCGATTTTATGAATGAAGCTAGTTGCCTCCCACTTGTTGCTTCTACCCAGGACCGGAAAGCAAATGTATTACTTTTCAAGTCGGGATGGCAGAAGTCCAAACACATCTAACAGAGGAAGGAAGCAATCTTATCAGCCTTTTCTGGCCCCTTGATAAAACCATAGAAGGAAATCATTCAGCTTTAAATGAGGAAAAGGAAGTCTTAGATAAAATTTAGACATTGCCTTGGGAGCTTTCATATCACATCAGTGAAAAAGTCACGTACAATTAACCAAGCATTCCAGTCTGCATGAAGTGCTTTATTTGTGATATCAGACCAGAGCTATTTACAGTTTTTGACAAACTTCTCTACAGTCGATCAGTTGACATTTTTCTGGCCTGACTACATGGTCACAGACCTTTTATCTAAGCTCTTCATTATGGAAAAAAACTGCAGCAGCCATCCTGAAAGATGGGGTTTTTTCTCCATTCATGTCATGGAATCTAGTTTTCAGTCACCATTACATGGGGCATTTTGATCTTATTTTTAATTTAAAAATGTAATTGTATGTATTCAAAGCAAATAATAAAGAGGGTTACCTGGGATTTTGTATCTAGGCTTGTATCACTGCTGGCAGAATGTCACGCCAAATAAAAATGCTGGTTTGGGATAGCACTAGCTCATGAGTCTCTGCAGTGGACCTTAATTTACAAAACAGACGCACCCAATGCTTCATGTTTTTTTCTAGCAAAGTAATCTATCACACTGTGATTGCTATGATCATGGAAAACAAACATAATCCCAGTTTAATTAATTGGGTTTAGCACTATTAGGATTGTTACAGTAGCTCAAAGAAGCTGGTGAAAAAAGGGACTCTGACATAGTTTCTTTAGGTCTGTAGTCTGCAATAATTTGAGGTACAGGAAGGTAATTTCAGACAAAAGCTTGAGATAAAATATACATTCAGTCAAAAGTGGAACATCAGAATATTTCACTCATGTAGGCAGTTGATTACAGCATGGGTTGTTTGATAAACAGATGTTATTTTTTGGATGCAAAGATCTTAGGTAATGCTGGATACCTGTGTTTTCCTGCTAAGTTAGTTATGATTAGGGGGGGTCCAGTATTTAGACTGGTTTTACAGTAGCGGTATAAGAATAAAATTAACCTAAAATTAACAAGAATACTTCACTAAAGCAGGATTTTCAATATATGGGTTGTATTTTTAAAATGAAATTCTTATGTTTGGACTTAGATAAGCAACTTGAAAGTTTGATCAAGCCCTTGGGGATGCACTGTGTTCCTTTCTGACTGCTGAGACAAACGTGCGCATTGAGTGTGCAGATAAAGCTGGATTATATCAAGCGTGAGTCTGTGCTTGCTTAAAATATACAGAAAGCAATAATCAACTGCACTATACTCAGTGTATCGTGAGAGTAAAACACCTGTTTATTGGTTCTCTGTGAACCACAAGCCTCTTCTTGCCAACTTGGTCATCTATCAAACATTCCTTTGTTATGCCAGCTGATCTGGTATTTTAATTTTTATTTGTATGTATTTAATCTCATCATTCTATTTTCAGTCTTATAATAGGTGACAACTGCAGTTACCATTATGGGCAGGAAGTCTGAAGCATAATTTTAGGAATTTAAATGTTTTTCTCTGAAGAAATGAGCAGATTGTCTACATGTATCTAGTAGTGAGTATATGGGATAGAGAACTGTGTGAGATTCCTTCCCTCCTGGAATTCATACTGTGATACCTGAAAAATGCCCCAGACACCAGAAAATGTGCCGCTTTCCTACTTAGAGCTTTTCTGTTCTAATTAGGCTAAAATAGAATTCTGCCCGTTCTACATTCTTTATTGCTGACTTATTTTAAAGCTTGTTTTGTTATCATGGACCCACTATGTGGTTGTCAAGCCTGATTTACCAGAGCCCTGTTCACCGTGACCTTTAAAGTACAGCATGTTACTGTAGCAAAGTCAGTTTTCCAGTAACAGAGAAATGAATCAGTTGACACAGCCATGGCCTTTTACAGCTTGCAGGATTTATGGGGTCATAGGCTCTCTTTGCACAGTTCTTTGTACAGTTGGGCTGTAGGTCAGGAGTACATGAGCTAAGCCGAATCTCAGAATGTCTCTTTTCCATCCTGCTCCTACCTGCTACAACAAGGAGGACACTTTATATACAGCAGAGGTAGAAAGAAGTACATTGTTGAATAGCCCCCAAAACAAAAGCAACCCCAGAAGTTCTTACAGAATCAGCTGCACAGTTGTTTTCCATCTGTCAAGATGGGACAGTGTTGGCTTCTGGTCATTTTTCAGGCCAAAGAGATAGAAACCAAACTACTCAGTCATCCCAGAAGGTCTCCAGTGTAGTCAAAACAAGTTCTACCAGAATGACAAATGCCACAGGCCTTGGTCCAGTAAAGTGATTTCGTCTGCTCTAAGAAGCTGCTACAAAGTATTTTAACTTCTTTTTTTTTGCAAATACTCAGACTGCCTCCCACTTCTGGTTGTCTGTAATTTAGAGCAAGACCCTAAAATAGAAAGGGAAAACATCTGGGCGGTCTCCACACAGGCTCAAACACATAATAGATGTAGTATAGAAAAAATACTTGGATTGTGTATAGGTGTAACATTTTGTTATATACCTGATTATTTAACTTAAATGCTCAACAAGCTATGTCTTTCAAAAGAAGGGATTTTTCCAAATCCTTTTTTTTAAACCAAAACAGAACACAAATTGCACGCTGAATTCCTGATGGTGTCATTTACCCTCGTCTGACAAAACGGGATGGAAGGAATTGAAAGCTATTCAAATAGAGCTTCCCCTTGTCTTTTCTGTAGGTTCTGGATCATTCCTTAAAATCAGATGAATTGTTTCACTTGTAACTAATACTGATGTATATCTGGAGTAATTTAATTGACATTTACTCAGGGAGAGGCTAGGAGAAACGCATTCTATGTGTACCGAAAGCAACGTAACTTCTCCTGGAAATATTTATCCTCCAAAACCTTTATCATAGCATAGCAGACCCTCATTTGAGTTTCTTCAATTCCTCTGTGCACAGCCTATTCCAGATGTGATGTTTTTTCAGGTTCGGTACAAAAAGTAATTCAGACAGGTGTAGCACAGGTTTGAGTCTTCAATTAGGTCAAATTACAATTAAATCCGACAGCAAGAAATAGGTTAATTGCTTTAGACCCAATTTAACAAGACGTGGCCCTTGTATAAAAACACTTCTCTTATAGAAAAAAAAAAAAAAGCATTTTCTGTGTAGGTGAAAGAGGAGGGAAACTTTGCTCTATTTTTAATATCACAATAAGAAAACTTTTCTTTTTAATCTTCAATCTTCATAAAGAAACATTCAAATATGAAGGTATTAAATAGGGTAAACCCTAAGTCAAAGCTGACAAGGTATAGGCTTTTAGAGCTAACAGAAGACTTCTTTCTCAGCCGTTACAGGAGCAGCCCAGGAAGAGACAACAACAGTCTTTTGCATGCTTTCAAAGATTGCAATTTTGAAAAAATTGCATTGATTTCACATTTTTCTTGAGCTCACACAGTCTCACAGATGTTCATGTGCTCATGACTACTTGCGTAGAACCAGGGAGCGACCTGCTGTCTCCTTCTCTGTGCTTTTCAGTGACTGGGGAAGGAGAAGAAGGAATATGGCAGAGGGGCCTTGCTCTCCATGAATGTGGCTGAGCCGCTGCAGGTCTCACTGTACAGAGAGTTACTCCGCAATAGCTTATGCTTCGTGCAGTACCATTTTCACTAGGACTTTGACTCTTGGTAATCAAGTGTGCCCAATAACACCCCCCAAAACTTGTGATATACACAATTTAATCTTTCATATAAATCCTGAAGTGAATTGAACTTCTTAATAATCCCGATAATTTCCCATTGGACTTCATCTTACCATTAACTATCTCAGTTGTTCCTAAAGCCTGCTTGACTTGTTGGTTTTATTTGAGAGGAACCTATGCAGTCTTTATGTGTTGCTAACTGAAATAAAAGGATTAGGAAAAACGCAAACATTTAGTATGTCTTCTTGTGAGCTTGCACATAAGTTTTATAATATAATATTGCCTACAATCATTACTCTGCCAAAACATTGGTGGGACGTATGTTGTAAAGTATTTGCAGCTTCAGGAGCTAAAGGGAGGGCCGTGTTCTTCTGGGTGATGGTCTATCTGTTATACAGGAGAATGAGTCTCTCTTCTCTGAGAAGGCTAAAATTTTGCTTCCCATCCAAGAATATATCTAGGTACCGGACCACATTTGTAGAAACACATGAGATTGAGACCATATAAAAAAGGAAGAAGAATGAAAAAAGGTCGATGGGGGAATTAAAAGGGTAGTTTGGTTCCTCTGGCATGGGATCACATGTCTGGATTTTATCTAGCAAGCAGGTTTGACATTTATACTGTGTTTATCTCAGTGTGGCATCAGAGATCTGGATTCCTGTCTGTGTGACTGTAGGAGAGTCACTTCTCCCCTCTGTGCCTCCATTTCCACCATAACGTCTTGTTTGTCTTCATTTAGAATTTCAGTTCTGTGGGGTTGGAACCTGCGTTCATTTGTGTGACCCCCAAGGCATTAACCTCAGATGCAGCCTCCGCGTGTTGCTGAAATACAGATGTTACTATTTCTGTCGTGACTCTAAAGAACCCGTTTGATCTCCGTGCCTTTATTTCCTCAACTTTAAAATGGGACAGTAACTCATAAGTGGGTTACGAGGATTAACTGATTAATGCTAATGAAATATTTTTAGTTCCTCAGAAAGCTTTTAAGGACAGCAAAATGTCGTAAGGAAATGACAAAGGTATTCCATGTGTTTTTCATTAATTCACATATGCTATATGATTGACTTAAAAAAACGCACTTTTGATCAATCACAGAGGGTAGTTCATCTGATGGCAGAGGTTTGTTAAGTGTTGTAGCTGGCTTTCTACAGCTCGGTGCAAGGCAAGTGGACAGAGGAAGGAACTGTGCGTAGGTTTGCTTCACACACAAACACCAGGAATTTTAATGATTTCCTGTGTCAAGTCTGAGGGTCCTTCTCTGCCATTCAGGAGTGGCACCGAGTAAACAACGGTAGGGTAGCCTCGAAATGCTAGAGAGCTCTCTAAGAATTAAAGCCAAACTAGTATGGGGCTTTTTTCAAAGCATACTGGACAAGCATACCAGAAACCTGTTCAGATTTCAATTAAGGAAGCAGAGCAGTGGTTTGTATCAAAACCTGACTCATTTCAGCAGTACAAGATATTGAGAGCCAGGCTAGCAGTCTAGTGGTAAGACCAGCACAAAGTCCCAGGGAACCGTGCAGTCTTTTGTTCTCCCAGGTAACCAAGAATTAGGAAACCTTCCTGCATACTATGTAAGGAACACAGGGAATTTCAGTGCAAGAACTTTTATAGAGAGGCCAATGTGAAAGGGTCAGAAAAGCCCATTTTTTTGAGGAATCCATGAAATAAAAAGTGAGAGAATAAATCAAAGGAGAACCTACAAGCCTTTAACACAGATGGAGGATTAAAATACTTTTTTCCAAAACATTTTTCCTAGGGAATGGTAGTAAGCTCCAGCTGTGGATAGAAGGCTTCCTCAGAGATGGTGGTGACTGGCTGGGTGACTTGGTTGATCGTGGCAGTGTGTAAGGAAACAGCCTGATAGTTTTTAGTATTAAAACATTTAATTTTCATTTTTTTACAAGATTTAAGGCTGGAAAGATATTCTTTTTGTTGCTGAGATCACTTAGCAATTTATATGGCTTTGTTGACTTCAGCTGTGTATATATTAGAACCAACAGCTTTTCAGTGATAAAATGTTCCATAAAGGCTTTTGAAGTCAGAAATATTCCATGTTTGTTTCCAATTTGCGTGGCAACAGGAAACTATCATGATATATTTCTATTTGCATGTGTATGCATATATGTGCCTATAGGGAATTTAGAAATACAACAACCCTGGAGGGGAGGCTGGATATGTTCAGAGCGAGGAAAAGAGAGGGGCAGGCTGCCTGAGCACTGAAGAAACAGTTCATTTTATTCTGTGCAGGCAGGCAGGAGAGGGAGTGCAGCATAAGCAAGACATTTCATTTGTGGTTGAATCCACAGATGAGCTATTGTAGAAAGTATTCTCCAAAACATGCTTACATGAGAGACGGG
This sequence comes from Coracias cyanogaster, assembly GCA_033124195.1. Taxonomy (NCBI): domain Eukaryota; kingdom Metazoa; phylum Chordata; class Aves; order Coraciiformes; family Coraciidae; genus Coracias; species Coracias cyanogaster. The sequence continues at coordinate 21,461 of JAVSBS010006766.1, read as the reverse complement.
GCACGTGGTACTGATTAGATTTAGTACCAGCAGGGCAGTTTTATTGCACAGGAACATGAGAGTTTGAAAGCTGCAAGTGTGTTGCAGTGTCAGAAGGCTGTCCCTCGATTGTCACGCTGCCTTATTGGGAGTTCATGGAGCTCAGTACCTTCTCAGAAAGCGCTCAGCACCTTTGCGCTTTGGCCAGTGTTGTAGTTGGAAAGATTCAAAGCTAGAAACAATGTTTTCTTTTAATAGTCAAACATGCTGGAAAACAAAGGAGAGAGCATGCTTCACATTCCACTGAAGTCAGTGGTTTCTGTCTCTTTTTGCACTTCAGATCACTTCCAGTTCCCTTTGGCAGGAAAGGAAGAGCCTGTGTCTGAGTCTGCATCTCCTGCCTTCGTCCGTGGGCACGCAGCTCACACCTACCAGGCAGGGAGCGAGGCACCGCTTGTGTTACCGGCCTGTTCCTGCTCTCACCGGTCGCTCTGTGCCTTCTTGCCCATTAGTCAATAGAGTAGCAATCAGGAAAAAAAAAAAAATTATAAAAAAGAAATGTAGAGCATTTTTTTACTTTGGTTTTCTCCTCACATGCCTTTAATTTGATATACGCTCTTTTTACTGAGATGATACCTAGAGGTTCAATCAGTGGAACGTTGGATTTATTCAGATACATTAGATCTATGAAAACACAAGAAGCAAACATTTTGAGCATTCATTTATCTGAAAATGTCAGTAATTAACTAGGAGCTTGGGAAACACAGTGCCCAGAGGTTGTACAGTTTTGTTATTCTCAGAGCATCTTCTGAGCCTTGATAAATCAACCATTCTCAAAAATGTTCATTGCCATTCTTTGGAATGATTTTTCTGCTAGGAACAGATTTACACAGCAAATCAAAATTTTTTTTGAATCAGTTTAACCAAATTAAGAAGGTAAAAAAAAAAATGATTAGTACATGTTGGATTTAACAGTTAAAACATTTCAGCCTTTATTTGTCTTTTTTCTGCTTCTTACCTCCCCTCTTTTTCTAGGCTATAAATCAATGGAAAGCTTAATTTGCGGGTCTAGACTTTACTTCAATCACTGTTTTTCCAAACCAGGGAGAATAGGAACAATAATAAAAATACAACAATAAAAAACACAGAAGACTGTCCACAAAGCATGTAATTATTCCTCCAGTGTCTAATTTCTTGACTGGATTCATGATGATGGTGATGGAAGAATCACTGTCTAATTTCACCTTTTGATATAATTCCTCTTTCAGGTTTCCCTTTATCCTTAAACTGTCGTTTATGGAGCATTCTGCAAGATAGACAGGACCAAATCAGCATTTCATATATAACATTTTGATTGTTTTCTAGCTGTTTGGTTTTACATATGGATTTAATTTGTTCATCAAACAAAAGTCAGGGTAACATGGACACATATGAATTAGCAAATATTCAAGATTGTGTTATAAAAAAACACAACTACTGTGCTTGCTAGAAGGAAGTGCCAGGGGCCCTCCCAACATGAATTGTTAATTACTTTCCTCTTCAGCTGCCATAAAGAACTCATTAAATGTCAAATTATTTCCCTAAACAATGGTAGCACTGGTTCCTCTTTGGCCTATGTGCTTATTTATTAAGAATTACAACTTCCTTAATTGATACATAGATTCAAAGGAAAAGGAAATCCAACAGCGAAGCTATTTTTTAGTCAATTGTGGTCAAGAAAAGCATCAAAAATATTCTTTAATGATGAAAACACAATTTTGTTTTCAGGCCCCCAAATCTAAAAAGCAGCAATATGAAACTTTTCCAAATGTCTTGACATTTTATTTTACCCCTAGACTGAGGACAGAAACCAGCCCGATGTGTCTGTATATGCTCTCTAGCGTTCTCTGTATTATAGTGACAAATGTGCATTCACTTACCATGCAGAGAAGTTTATTATAGGGCAAAATAACAAACCATGTGATTGTCAACATCATTTCCTAGTAGCCGTGGGTCTGGCCACACCTCTGTTTTCCCTAGTCACACCAATTTTCTGGGTGTTGCTCTTGCAAAGTACAAAGCCCGAGTGCTTTGGTCACACAATAACAGAGTGCCCAGGACACGGCTGCTGTCTGGGTTTGTACTGCACTACTTTTATAAGTACATTCAGAGACTTCTGATTTATTTCCTCACTGAATGTGCAGCACAATCTGGGCCTCATTTTCATGGGAGCCTTCATTGCTAGTAGACGTGTTGTTACTTTTTCCTATACTAACCTTTTTAAAGAGGAAAAAATAAATAACTGTTTGACACACACACAAGGAATGTTGGTCTGCAACCTAGGTCAATGTAAGCCGACAAAATTCCTCTTGGTTTTATTGCCGGCATTGTCATTAACAGTGTTCTGTGCCTGCTGTCTGGTCAGATGAATTCTTTTTCTGTTATTTCAGGACATTCCAGTACGTTAAGCTTAAAGTTGTCATTAACATGTATGCAGTTTATAAAATAATGTTGCCATTACCTCACCATTTCACTTTGCAGTAAGATTTCCTCCCTCCCAGCGTTCTGCCCCCAGTGCGACAGAGTCCTGTGCTCCTCCCAGCGATCTTCCCTCAGTAAAATCTATGACTGTGGTTTCATAGTAATTGAGTTGCTGCTGAAATAGTTGTTGCCGATTTCTTCACAGGATGAGTGTGCAAGGGGATTTGGTGTTAGGTGCTGTCTGACTTCGAGCAGCTGAATCTGTGCACAGTAGTTTGCTACCTGCTTCGTTTTAAAAGCACACAAAACTCCATTGCTGTCTTGACAGTCTGGGCCTCTACAGCGAAGTTTTGTCCCACAGTGGCGATCGCAGCAGCCAGGCTCTGTACTAGCAAACACGGCCAACGGCTGGAGTGTAGGAGCTTCCTCTTGCTCGTGTTGCCCACACCAAGACCTCATTGCTTGTTGTGGCTCCTCCCCCTGTTCCTACTTGCTCCCGTATTTTCCATGTATTCCATCAGTGGACCATGAAGCTCTAAACACATCCCCAGCCATCCCTGGGCTCAGGCACGGATGATCTTTTTGTTTTCTCTAATCTCCTATTGCAGTCATCAGTGAAGCCAGGAGCATGGTGGGGAAGGGACGCCCTACATCACCTTACCAGGCTGCTGCCCACGGTCTCAGAGGTGAAGAGGTCAGGCACAGCCTCTCCTCTGCCAGCCCGAGAGAGCAAACATTTTGTAGTTTTCTTCCTTCTGAAGATCTCCATTTTGTTGTCACATGGACACATCTGAGATGGTGTTTCTTTGGAACAAACATTTTCATTTTTAACATACACTGCTGGGCGTTCTGATCAAACCCTGCAGAAGGCAGCCATCCCCTCCTGAGAATCCTTAGAGCTCAAAAGCCCTTGTCTGTCTCCTAACACAATGCAGTGCAATCTTCTGGTTCCTAGGACGTATCTTGGGGGAGCTGTGGCTGGGATACTAACAAAGACATGCTGAAAAGAAGGAAGAAAGGTAAATAAAATGGAGAAATGTATGCGAATGAAGGGGGGGTGAGGTGCTGAAAAGAAGAGAGGAGATTAAGTCATTAAATTCCCATGAGAAGGCAGGCTGAGCAGGACAAGGCATGAAAAGCTAAAGAAGAAAGTGAAAAGAGTCAATGAAGAGATGCAAAACCCAGTTCTGACAGACAAACATCAAGACAAGTACAGAAGAGGCAGAAGCAGATTACATCTCATTTTTTGTCCTGCGCTGCTGAGAGGTTTTTGCAAAGTGGAGAGGCTTGTCTGCAGACATGGTGTGCTGGGGGATTCCCTCTTGGAGCAGCCTGAAAAGGGCGGGTCTCCTTTTTTATATCACTTTCATCTGGAAAGAAGCCTATGTTGCCATTCCAAAAGTGCCTCAAGAACTGAAATACCACGAGGTAAGTAGAAACAATTGTGAGATGAGAGGCAAATACCTGGGCAAGTTCCTTTGCAAATCACTGCTGTAGACACAGAAAGCAGGTTGGTCTGCATCATTAGTGTTACCATCTGCCTTCCAAGTTCATCATGAAACTTAATCATTGTACAGAGGCTACTAACTTAATCCTCATTAGGGAATAAATAAAAATAGACTATACTCCAGGAGCTAGATTCCCAACTCAGTGAGTAATGACTTTCATTTCAGGATTTACAACAATGTAACTGCTCAGGATGTTTTCTCTCTTCCTGTGTCCAAATTGCTTTGTCTATGCAAGCTTCCATGTTTGGGCTTAGAAATACAAAGGCATCTTTTATTAAAGGATGCAAATTCAACTTTTCTCCTGTTTTACATGCCTGCTTTCAGGGCACTTGCACCCTCTCATCTGTTAGGAAGCGAGCACGTTGCCTGAGTTTGCAGGGACTGGATGTCCACCGCTGCAAGCGAGATAGGCATCAGTTTATTTGGAAGAGCTGCCAGTGTCACGGCAAGTAAACCTGTGCCATTCCAGGGCCTCTGCAATAACAGATGCCACACGTTGCAGAGACATCATGCCAGCTTGAGGATGCTGATAAAGGCTTAAGTTCAAAACATGACAAATTTAATATTATTATTCGAGGGTTTATGTTATTTCACAACTCTTTTTTGCAGCTAGGATTTTCCCAAAATAGCCCGTCCTTATGTCGGCAACTTTAGTCTAAGACACATTAAAAAAGGAGTGTACTGACTTGGGGTTAGGGGTTGAAAACTTAACTAAAATTCTTTACTTTGAAGCATCATCACCACATGACCATAAGTAATCCACTTGTTTTTTTACAGGACTAGTGAACTCGTTTTTAATAAAACGGGGTGGGGGGACGAGGGGAGTCAGCAGAATTTATTGCTCGTGTCATACTGTTCAGAGCTTGGCTGTTCTGTCTACATCCTAAAACATTATGCAGGAAGACAGAAGTGTGGTTCATGTTAATAAATCACATTTTGTCTGTAAACTTCCGTTAACAAATGAGGAGACGTTACACGCACTTTAAGCCTAAAAGCCTTAAGCATTTAATTTGTTTTAAATTGTGCTACTGGTCCATAAAACATGCCCACTGGTGGACCAGCGTAACTCCATTGGCTTTGGGTCTGTTGCTGCAAAATCCACAGATATTTATCTGGAAGCTGATGTAGTCCATGTCAGACTTTTTAAAGCTTATCACCATTTTATACAAGCATCTAATGGCTGTAAAGAATCCCAACAAGCTGCTATAAGAAAGCTATTTAACCTGAGTGAATCAACAGATCATTGCTCTTTCTAGAATCTTCTAAACCTTCTTCCATGCAAACCAGCACGTTAGCATTATAGTTCCAGTCTTCGCTGGGATATAAGTGACGTTATAATTTCTCATTGCCTGCTTGAGGGTGCTGTTATATTTCTGACCAGCATATGTATGGTCTCAACAGTCAGGTGGACTTGTAAAGCAACTGACACTGAGACTTCTCACAGTAGTAGGCTGATGGTACCTGCACACAGGTGGATGGCTACAGGAGACATACTCTGATGATCCAAAAATGGAATTGAGGAAGGCCTGTGCATTCTACTTCACAGACCCTTTGCAGTCTCCTGACCCCACTGACTGAATTAGAATTGCTTTAGAATTTCTAGTTCAGAGTTTGTTTACAGCACTGGCTTCTTTTTCTTGATCATTGTTCAAGGTTGTGAAGATCTGTCTAAAAATAACAATTAGAGCGTGTCCCTTGTGCACATTTCTGTCTCCTTTCTCAAATGAGACCAGCCAGAGAGGAACTGACACTGATGCTCCCAGTCCTGGTTGAATATAGAACATTGCTGAATACACCAGGGCACCAGCGAGCGCTGCTCTCAGCGCACAATGGCAAAAGACAAGCATTGTAACCTCAGTTGAGCTGCTAGGAAGAGATGTTCTTTTTGCAGAACTCTCTGTGATAGCAGAAATAGAAAGATGTTCTCAATATATATAGAAGGCTTCACAGATCAATGAAAAAATCCCTTGGTTCTCAAAGTTCTCAACAGTCTTCAATGTCTGGGGCATCTATTGTAAATACGGTCGAAATTCCCTTTCTGTATTAATCTATCAGGCTATTCCATACTCCAGGGCCCACTTTAAATTATCATCATTGTGAATTTAAGTGTATTTTGTTGTTCGTCGGCAGGTGAGCGTGCTAAGATGCATACCATCACTGTCATTTCACCTTGTCTTTCTGCTTGAAATCGAAAAAAAACACGGAAGCATTTATTCTGATTCTGCACTTAGGTGCCACATAGTCTTATTCCAGATATCTGAGAATATAAAAGTAATTGACTTTTTGGATATTTTCCTGTACTTTTGCTTTAATTGTGTATGTGAGACAATCAAATGTACTGTTGGTGTTTGAAGATTCTTTATTACAACGTGATTTCCAAATGTCAGTAATACTGCTTTATGTTGTTTTCGTGGCTGGGATGTTAGAATGTTAGACATGTAGCTCCGTGTGGGATGTGTGCATCCTCTTTTAGGTAGCTTAAGAAAACATTTGATATTCAAGAATATTCCCCCATGATGTTATTGCAAATATCTAACATTTTGTACAAGCTGCTGAATTCCGAACAGAAAAAATATTCTACAATGTTGTCAGACTTTTACATCAATATTCTTCCCTTTCCTTTTGCTCCTTCTATCTGAAGAATGGATGTTTTAATAATGAGCAGGAATCTTCAGTAAAGACACAAGTGTCATCTCTCTCTCCTTCTAGAGGAGTCTATCTGTTTGATTTTTTGCCGATTCTCACCATCATTTCATCAAAGGTCTAACAGATTGCAACAGACACCCCAGTTGGACTCCATTAAGTTGCTGGTACTTTTGCTCTCCCAGTTATAGAGTGCTCTGCTTGGAATGAAATGATTTCTTTGACTGTTAATTACTGTTACTAATTTTGCAGAGGTCTGCAGTTGCCGTTGGGGAGCCCAAGTACTTGGCTAAGCTGATGGCTGGTGGGGGTAAATGTGGTTTGTAAGAATAACTTTACATAAAGTTTTCTCTCAGTACTCTAAGCTTTTTAAAGTCCTGTCAATGTCCCAGCCCAGTCTGAAAGGTTTTACGAGCTCTGCAAAATAGGAGAGCTTTCAGGTCTCCATCTAAGGTGAAAAAAAGGTGCTCTAGGATTTGGTAGTTCTAGGTCAAGAAATTGTAACGCCTACTATCCAGGACCTTGCTTCAGCAGTGTTTTGGTGTGATCGGTACATTAAAAATGAATGCCCAGACAGCTGAAAGCCACACTTCTATCCACAACTAAATCCGGACGTATGACTAGAGTAGTGAACATTTACAAATATATCTTCCAGTCTTTCATTCCTTACTCTGAAACCAAAGTTCCTGCATTGGTGGAGAGTAAATATATTGCACCAAATTTTGTCCTTTAGACTTTACTCTGCCACGCGATGACTAAATGTTACCCTGTTGTTTGACCTCAGTCACAAACCATTATACTGCTTGGTAGTCTAAGAATGTTTAGCCCGTGTCTGACCTCAGAAATCGTTACTGGAGTGTGGAAATAGGCCATGCTGTCATCTCCAGAGCGCGGTGTGGAGGAAGCTGCGTCAGGCTGTGCCGCAGGTGCCACCTCTCGGTGAGAAGAGGAACAATGATGTCTGAAAATACAACTGGATTTGCTTTGTCTTTCCATCTCTGTCTGTCTTTTCTATGTTCAGTGAATTCAAAGATTGGCATCAGTCGATCTAAGTTCAGTGGAAGTCTTACCCTTCTTTAACTAAATGATGGAGACTTAGGTATCTGCTGGTTATTTTTGACCGTGTTCCTCTATACAACAGATTCCCCTTGAAAAATCCTTAAGCTTAATGATATTTATTTAATCAGATCCCATATTTTGAGGAATAACATTTTGGGTGACTTACGATAAGTCTACATTGTTGGTGCAAAAAGGACCATTTAAAAATTTTTATTGATAGCAGTCTTTAGGCTTTAGCTTAGTCCAAAACAAGTAAGCAAATGTGTTACGAGACATCAGCAAGCCACGGATGCATATAGCTGAGAGGAACGCAGGTCACTGTCAAGGACAGGGCTGTTCTGCTTGTGGAGCACACACTGTCTGCCCTAGAGCATCATAAAACACACGCTTCTGACAGTGTGGGGTAGTGGAAAGGCTTTGTGAAGAGAGTTTTCCTGTCTATTGGTTCATTGTACGTTATGAGCAGTTTACGTTAACATGCGGAATATTTTCACTCATGCCATATTCTCCTGTGCCACAAGCAGTACTTACAGAGAAGTGATTAGGTGGATAATTATCTGGCAGGTACTATCTCTGCTAACCAGATTTCCCGTCCATTATGTGCTTTACTGATTCTTTTAGTACCCATTGGGATATATTTTAAAAGCAATTTTTTCAGGATGCATCTTGATCTACTTTTTTCATTACCTTCACTCCTGGTGCTTATCTCTTACAGTTCATAAAACATCTATTTTGATGGCTACACTTCTGTTCCCTCAGTTCTTCAGAGATATTACATGACTGCCTTCAATTTCCACATTTTCTTGTTAAGCACATTTGTATGCTGATTTCATCAACTCTCATCTTCAAAGCTGGTCTGTGCTCGGAAGTTTTTCAGGTCTACCTCTCCATTTCTAAGCATTCTCCTATCACATAATGTTGCTTCATTTCCTGTTGAATATCTTCTTCCCAGGAAATACCACCACAATCCTCCCTGTTGCTCAACCCTGTAATAATGTTCTGCTTCATTCATCTTGTATTCAAATTCCACTGCTTCATGCAAAACAGTCCCTAATAACATTTCTAATAAACACATTGTTCTTTCCCCATAGCTATGACTCTCTAAGGTCACTCCCCAGCCCAGCCCTGACTGTTGTAACATCCTCCGTACTTCACATGATCTGGAACTTCCCGCTCCCTTCTCCCCCTCCATAGTTTGTATTAAATGTCTTTGTTAGTCTTGTGTTCTTAGGCAATCTGACCAGATCCTCCCATCTTCTCTCACGTAATTTGATCCACTAAACGTTACTTTCCACCTCTCCTTACTTCGGTGTCCTTAGCTCACAGTGAACCACCTTGAACTTGCCCCTCTGGGAGATGCTACAGACCCGTGATTTTGACTAGAGTCTCACAGCTGCACAAAATCCCATTGGGAACCCGGCACGTTATGTAAGAAAACTGCTCAAAACCTAAGAACAGGAGCAAAATGTAGCATTTTTTAATATTTCAAACCCCACAGAGACTCACTGGTGACAAATTTAACAAGTAATTGTTTGTGTCAGACAATATGACAACTATCGAGCAAAGAGCTGTTGCTGCAGATGGAATGTGTGTGACAGCTGGTGGGTCCAGGTGCATCGCTCTGGAATACATCAACACAGCATTGGCACTTTGGTTTATTCTTGGCTGCTTTGATGGCAATTCTACCAGGTTTTTGGGTACTCTGCACTCAACCCTTAAGAAGGCATTTTTTGCACAATGTTGCTTTAACGTGTTGAAATTTAGATAGGGGGAGGATTTTCAGTGATTATTAATAGAGAAGAATTTAGGGACACAGCCTGTTGTAATTCTATGAGCATATTCGCCTTGATGTTTTAAAACGTGATCGGAGGAAATGCTCGCTTTGCTTGTACTTTGTCTTTTGTTCAGGAGCAGAGAGAGCATTTTACCTATGGATAGTTTATCTGTATCTTCATTTTCCTGATTGGGAAACTGTGCCAGGGGCCAAAAACAATGGCTGAACCTTTCTTGAGGAAATTGCTTTCTGAGAACTGAACTAGCATCACTAGCAAATGCCACCTCGGTCCCTGAAGAAGTTGGATGGATTTGACTGGAGGTTTAAACGTGTTAGGTTCTACACCCAGTACCCTGAGTCATCCTATTAGCAGGTATGTTTTAGCGTCTAAAAGGAAATAATCTCTCTCAGTATAAATCCAAGGGTTGTTTAGGAATCCCTTCTCTTTCTGACTCAGTTGGTTTGGTCGCCTTCTTTCTAAAGAGAATCTTCATCTCCTTAGACCTCTTCTCAAGAGAACAGCAACATGGAGAAAGAGTATCTGTAAAGATGATCATCCCTTTCCTCACTTGGATGTAAACTCTGAAGGAATACAGAAAAACAATTTATAAAATGTTTTAGGGCTTATTCTTTCTGAATATTTACCTTTCTTGGCTGTTTGGTGACAAAATCGTAAAGGTTCTTAGAGCTTGTGTTCCCCCCATACTTACCACTATGTTTTAAAAATATATTCCTCATCAGCAGACTAGTAGAATCACAGGAGTTAATAATCAGATTTAGTGTTCTTTGGTGAATCAGTACTTAGGGTGCGGCAATGCAGAGTTTGTTATTAATAACTGGAGTGGGAATGAGGATTCATCCTACTGAGTATTTGGTAAATGCAGTAAAAATGTTGCAGGAGGATTCACATGCTTTGTAAGACATCCATTCTGAAAGTTATAGCTCGTCAACAGAAAAACAGATGAGACTGTTATTCAAGAGGTTATACACAGAGCTAGCTTTGGGTGTCCGTAAAGAAACAGAACCTGTAAAATATTAGGGGTAAAAAGGAAACGTGTCTGGGCTTGCTCTGAAGCCCTTCTTCTCATCTTTGGGACCAAACATGGCTGTTTTAATGGATATTCCTTCAAATGATTGGAGAGAGGGGGGCCACTCACAATCAGATCTTACATTTTACTTTTGTTCTGGCTGAGGGCTGAGAATATTCGGGAGAAAGAAGAGTAGATGGTGTCCTCTGTGCAAGACTCACTAGCAGAGGTGACAGACTGACTGTTTGTCACTGGGGAGCACAGACGAGCAGCAGCTTTTGTGTGATGCTGACATCTGAGAGCTCCAGAACCTCCACGGCCCACATCTGCACTGACAGCTTCAAAGGAAGCATGCAGCAGGGGTTGTCTTCACAGTGCCCTACCCAGCTAAAGAATTCGCATGCAGAGCAACCCGTATGTAACATATGAGGGTTATCTCTTTGGAAAAAGGTTTATCTTCTCCCCGCTAAGTGTAGAAAGTAAGTTATTAATGCACTTTCCTGCCAGAGAGCATTTTGTTATCGCAACCAAACAGAACTAAACTGCTGGCCAGAAGCGTGAAATGGTTTTATGGAACCAAGACAATTCACTGGAAAGTGCTTCTGCGTGTCCCATGCCTTGCTTTAGTAAATTTGATAGGAGAGTATGTTTATAGTATAAAGGAATCAGCTAATTTTGTACCGTTCCTATTAAAAGGCTTGTCAATAAGAAACTTTTCATATTGTTTCAGCGACATGTTTCATGTCTGGAGTCATTTGTTGGTACAAAATATTCCACCCTCTGATGGGAAAATTTACCTTTGTGCCTCCGAGCTGGGTCTTCTGTTGTTACCATCTCATTAGGTACGTGCAAGGCTAGAAGGAATAGGGGGAGAAAAACTGCTTGTGAAAAACAAACTGCAAAATTCCAAATATTCAGGTCTATTCACGTGGATATACTCAGAGGAACCCTAACACACAGTTCCAGTTAACAGCTGTTGTAGGATCAACAGGGGAACTTGCACCTGCTTTGTGTGTTCTCCCAAAATGACAGTAATTATTTTAACTTTAGAAAAGTGATAAATTATTTAATAAAAGCAATGATATGTTGAAATTGTAACTGAGGGAATATCCTGCTGAAAATAATAGACTTACTTTAAGCTGCAATATAACTGGTATCTGAACTGCTTGATATTTTAACTTTGTCTGTATTTGTCTTTAATTTGAAATTGCTCTGATGCCTATTGATTAGTTTCATCTGAAACAGGAGCATCTGTTACAAAATATTGATCTTTGCATCACCTTTTAGCCAAGCAGGTTAATTGAATGGTGCTTAGGGAAGTTATTTCAGATGCAGCCTCTGTCTCATATTTGTCTTCAAAGAGCTGATGGAATTATTTGACATTTAGCCAAGATATCTGCTAAAACGGGAGCCTGTGCAATGAGGCTGGGTAACTGAGGTAGTGATTAAAGTTACATTTTGAAGAAACTTGGCTTGTTCCCTATTTAGACAAAACAAACAAACCAAAGGCCAGATCTCCCATCAGAGTTAGTGGGAGTTTTGCCATTTTTTAAACAGTTGACTATTGGACTCCTGATATTTTAGGGAATACTCTGTCCCTTTGTCCTTGCAGTTTAAGTTAACGTAGAGTACTGAACCGTCATGAAAACCCACCTGTATTCACAGTGGGGTTTTGTACTGTACATGCACAGAGTACTTAGGTCAAAATAGTTTCTTTTGGCTCCAAGTTTTAGTACAAATTCAAAACCTAGTCTGGGCTTCAGTCAACACTGAGCAGACAGTGCTTATTTACCAAATAACAAGTGTTGCCTCATTAAAATGAGACAACATATTTCTAACACTTCACTTTCTCAAAGGGAAAAAGAAGGAACATTTTGTCAATTGAATCCCACTGAATATTCCTCATAGTTTTACATTTATTTGTAAAACATTCTGGAAGAGACAATAATGTGATTAAGCTTTTTTTTTTTTTAAATAACTCCTTTCCTAAAAAGTACACTGTAAAACGCTGATGACAAACTGTAAAATAATGGATCTCTGCTGCAAAATAATAACAGTCTCCCACCATCTGCTGATCTCCACGTCTGTCAGGAACAATCAGTATTACTGAAGCATTGAAAATATAATCAGAAAAAGAGGTGATAAATGATTTCTGCTTCTCCTTTCTGTGGTCTGTGGTTTTATATCCCTTGTCTAAGTGTTCCACTGACATCAGGTTGCCTTCCAACCATCATTCTTCAAATTTTGGTGAAGCAAAAGGTGTATGAGCCAACATTTTGGGGTGGTAATGCTTCTTTTGTGTTGTATGTGTTGTATGAGTCAGGTGGCTCCAAGGATTCATACAGGCCATTTCTCTTCGGGCTTTGGCTTCGCTTCACTCTGCCCATTCAAAGGACCACAGAAACAGACTACTAGATGGAATGAATCTGTTTCAGTGAAGATTCCTGTTCCTTCTCTAGAGACTAAAGACCTTTGTATGGAATTAATATGCTCTACTGATTTCGTTTGTTGATTTCATTAAGCTGTAAATGAAAGCCGTATAGATGAAGCCTATGGGATGTAAGTTAGCAAGCTACTGGGATAAGAGAAGCAAGTTGTAAAGTCCAATGCAACATTTTTTCCTGTATAATTTGACAAGTAACTCAACAGATAAAAATAGATGTACTGGCTTTGCCGATGCAATTTGACTGTTTTACAACCCACGTGTCATAATCTGTGTAATGAAAAAGGGTAAAACAGATCCCATTTTATATCCCTGAAACCATTTAGTTAGTTAGACTTGTGGTGAGGACCTAATTAATCTACTTTAGAGTTACCTTTCGTCAGAACCCTGCTGTCCATGTTCCCAAAGGGAAAACAGCGAGCTTGGTTCTTTCCTCACATTAAGAAAATTTACCACATTCCAACTTCCCTTACTAACTAATTCCTAATTAGTATGATGTGAGATTAAAATTATCAGGTCAGTTGTGTTCCGCATTTAGGAGCAGCCTCCCTAGACTTCAGTGAGTTTCTATGTGCTCTCAGTGTGGATTATTGTCTAAAGATGGAAGGGGTTTGTCGAGCAGATGTGCCAACAAGCTGCAGTGAGTCAATGAGCATATTTTCCTATACCAATATTAAGAGTATGTGGTTTCTCAGGTATAAATGTAGATAAAATTAGGCTTCCAGGCAGTCAGATACACTGTCAAAATAGATTTCATACATCAGAATGAATAGATTTCATACATAAGTATTGCAGATACCCTCACTTGTCTAACTAGAGGAGCTCCCATTACACAGACTGTAAGAGTACTTAAAAAACCACTACAATACTGCAACCATCTCTACTGCCTGAGCGATGTTCCCATTTTCATACAGATCTGAAGGCACGTACTCCGATAATAATCATACAGGGTTCTCGTAACTCTTCCATTTATTAAAAAAAGCAAGTGACAAAATTCTTTACTCCCGCTGGAAATAAATGGTTCTTCGGGAAAATGATTCCTTAAATGGTCACAGGTACGTTTGGCCTGGAGAAATATTATGCAGCATTTGATTGTTGTTACATCATCCCACTAACCAGTTAATTGTTGTGGCCTACTTACCAGTGCCCAGCATTCAGGTCTGAGCCAAGTGTAAATGAAGTTCAGAATATGCTACAAGCTGACCTGAACTAACAATTTCAGACATATACACCGTAATTCTAGCCCCGCAGGCCTTTCTCATCTGAGTGAGCTTTGCTCCGTAGCTCTATTAAATCTATAATGTTAGTGCTCCATCTATAGCAGATCCAAAAACTAGTCATAGTTTTTCTTTTTAATGAAAATCGATTTTAAACTAAATTAGACTGTTCTCAAAAGATGTCTCTTGCTTTTTTGAAGGGGAAAAGATATTGGGGAAAAAAATGAGACACCTGAAAATTGGGAAGAAAAATGGCTTGTGAGCAAAAACACATGAAAATTTCTTCACAAGCAAAACTTCCTTGTTTCTTGTTTGTGTTTCTGACTTTTTAAAATGCTGATTTCATTGAAAGTATCCATGGAAAAGGAACTCATTTTCCAGCTGTTACCCATAAATGTCTGATACTCTGACCAGGACAGAGGAGGAGACAGCGACAGCCACTAAGTCTCACAGTACCTTTTTTTCAGATTCTGATGGCCCCCTAGGGCAGTTTAGAACAGGTTTAAAAGTTGCGTTACAGCTCAGATTTCTCTTTCTAGTTTTCCATAAGTTTGGGAAGCAAAGTGCTACCGGCATTTGAGATTAAAGTCTTCTTGTTCTGTCTCTGAGCCTGATAAACGTCTCCTAGGGTGAGGTCTAGAATTGGGGTCATTTTACTAGTGCTCCAAAAATGGTCATGTGGTGCAAGTGATGCTTGTAAAAATCTTCTCAGCTGATGTGTATGTCACAAGACATTGAAAAGGTGTCTTATACTTCAGGTATCTTGATAATAGTGACTTGCAACTTTTTTGTTCTGTTTCTACAGGGCACAACTGGGAGCTGATACTACACTGCTGAGTGGGACAATGCACTGCTGAAACCATTTCGGTCTGAAACGGAGATAAAAGGACGAGTGCAAAGAGAAGCACCTTACAAGCCTTAAAGGTGAGACTCTACACTCCTTCCCTCTAGGATATACCTGTGGCTGTGTGCACACGCACACAGGGCAGCTGTCAGCTTGCTACATTGAACTATCCTGGAGTCCACTGTAACACACGCGTGTTCACCCAGATTTTACTTACATATGGCCAAGTTTTCATAAGAGTTCAAATACTGTTTTATTACCTAATGAAATGGATCAGATTTTAATGTTTCTGTAACTAGCAACTGTAGGGACACTTTGAACTGACCCGTTCTGAAAACGTATCCCCGCTTGGGAGTGCTTTGACGTGGGTTAAAATAGAGCAGTTATTTGTACTTGGTTATTTGTAGCCCAGCGTGCCAGTGGAACATTTACTGCTTCAATATACAGCAAGTCCTGGTTTTCTTTAAAAAAGCAAGAGGAGTATTTATCAAGATAAGAGTCATTACATCCCCCCAGTTCTGGTACGGCAGGAATTTGAGGTGGAGTGGTGCATGGTCCAGAGCCCCCATGGGACTGGGACAAACACAGGTTCTGCCTGGGTCTATCCAGAGTAATACACCTTTTATGTTGAGAGTGATCTGGACAAACCAGGCCTTCCTAAGCCCACTGTAGTTTAATAAATCCAAACTCCAGCTTTAGCAGTATTTTTGTATCCAGCACATAGGTCAAAGTGTGAATCTGCTGAGCACCTGAGGCGCAGTCCCTGTTCCCATTAAAATCAACAGATCAAATCTGTGAGTTCAGCCCTTGCTCAGGCAAAACCCTCAAACACTGAGTCAGGCTGCAGTTTCACAGGCATCGCTTTAATCAGAATCTGTCAGGATTTGCCTAGTGTCAGTTGCATCCCTTGTTCTAGGAGACAGTTCCTTACATTTCTGTACGTGTGGGTAACATTACTACACATTTTGGTAACTCGAACCAAAGTTGAGAATGCTGTGTATCACCAGAACCGCTCACTACTCAAAATCATTCATGGTCTTAGAGAATAGCGTATATGACCTATGTGGCCACGTGAGAGCCTTGAAAGATACTGCTTTACCGCTTGAAAGCTGAAGTGTTGTGTGAATCCCTGCCCATGAGGGAATTCTTCTGGTAAATGTCACCATACCTGCTAAATCTTTGACCTCTTAATTGGACATTGTTAACAAGGATGCTGCTTGTGATGTGAAAGCCCGTAAACCTAAAAAGAACAACATGAACCTACCAGTTTAGTTGTAATGACTGACATAGGTGATGGATCATTTCTTTGGTCTCTGTTCAGCAGAGAGGCTACTGAAATCTGCAAGAACCTTGCCTTCTGCTGCCTCCTGGCCTTGCCCTTCAGTGTTTCGTACAACACTGCGGTGAGATTTTGGACCTGCAGAATTCAAGTGTGTTAGGATTTCAGTAATGTGACATAGGTTCTGAAGCAATAGATTAGAAAGCGTAGGAATTTCTTGGGTTCTTTTAATAGAGGATATTCTGTTTGCAATCTGCCAGTGTTAATTATGTTATCTTAAAAATGAATAAATTAAAAACCCTTGAAAGTTAGACACATTCATCTAAGTCCAGCAAGATTATTTGCAAAACTAAGGACTATTCATTTTATTGAGGGTGATCAGGACCTATCGACCTCGTTTTAGTCTGTTACTGAGGCCATTACAGAAATATCAGAGTTTTCTGCGACGCAGTACAAGGCTGGTTTGAAAAGCAGCCCAGCAATATGCCGTCTGGATTCATTTTTGCGTAGACACGAGTGCAAGTGTACGTGATTGCCACGTGAGGATGCTATGGGAAAAATGTGAACCCTTTTCGTCTTGTTGGAGACTGAATTCTACTTTCATTCTGTGCTGCTTATTTGCCCAGTACCAAAATAATTCACAGTAAAAATCTATGCATTTTGTCAGTGATTCTGAAATCATCCATCTATTTATTTCAATTTATCAGCTGATGAAATCAAAAGCAAATGTGGCCTCGCCCAGATGACTGAATGCATTTCTGAAAACTTCCAACGTCTTTGCTTATCATTAGTTATGGTATTTTGAGTAAATTTGTCTGAAGTTGCAAGGCAGTCACTTGTAAGAATTACTTCCTATCTCCATGCAGATATGGAGATATATCATCTTATTTGCCATTTAACTGTGATTACAATTTTAACTCATTGTTCTTCGTATCGGCTATTTGGGAGGATTTCCAGCAACTAGTAATTTTAACGCTAAGCATTATTGATGATAGAATCAAAAATACCCCAGCTATCTAAGTTCATCTCACAAGTGTAAGAGTGATGCCAGCTATTTCAGCAAAGCTACAGTTTTCGCCTCTGATTTGTTCTCTAAGATCTAAACTAACTCAAAATTTCTCTTCCATATGGTAAGTGGGTGTAGTAGAGCTACATATGGTAGGAACCATCTTCAGATGTAAAGGTATTTTGATGAGTCATCTTGATGGAAACTGCTTGAACTCTGCATAGGAGTTGAGTGTCATTGTTGCCAAGTCTTCCTGGCATTTCTATCCTACATATTCCTCCTGAAACATGAAGGGTTGGGGACCATGAGTGAGTTGGCTTGAGGCACTGGAGAGAAAGGCTGAGAAACTGGTAGGAATAACTGGGCTTTTGAAGAGAAATTACAAGCTGTTGTTACTTGAACTAAATCCAAATGCATATCTAGGGAATATTTGGATAATATACAGTATAACTATAATTTGTTCAACACAAAGTGGAAATACTCTTAAGATTTAAACACCCAAATTAAAGGCTTGCTCAAGGGAAAGCAACTGAAGGAGTCCCGCAGAAAATCTGTGATGTATTTCAGATGGATTCCTTCTTTTCCTCTGCAGATGATACTTTCTGAGTAAATAAAATGTTATTTTCAGGGAGTCAGAGTTAGGTTCATGTT
>JAVSBS010006761.1:0-10365 GCA_033124195.1 Coracias cyanogaster | reverse complement strand
GCTCCAGCACCTGAATGTCCTTCTTGTACTGTGGTGCCCAAAACTGGACACAGTACTCAAGGTGCGGTCTCACGAGTGCCGACCACCCCTACCACAAGGGAAGCGTTCAGAAAAGCTGTGATTGTAGGTCTGTCTGGCACAGCTCTCTTCTGAGTGAGCTGCTAGGTTTATATTGTAATTATCTAGTCTTACTATCTAATAAAATTACTAGTGGCCTCAAGTAATTTAATAGTAAAACAAAACAGCCCTTCCTGAAGAGGACTGTGTGTCACAGGGAAAAAAAAAAACAAACCCCAACCAACAAGTAAACAGTATATTGGGTGGTTGCAAGGGAGCTTGCACAGACACTTGCAGCAGCGCAGACAACACTGTGCGTGGTCTCTGGGCTGTTTCTCACTGCTGCAGAGCCAGGGAGCAGTAATCAGCTCAGGTCCACTGCTGAATCCTGGCTGGTTCCAGGTGTATGTACTGCACACAGGTGTAGTGATAAACTGTTCTGTAGCACGAAGAAAAACAAGATGGATGTGCACCATCACTGTCTGGTTCCTCCTCAACCCCAGGATGCAACAACACAGTGGCTGTTGGAACCAGCGTGGAACAGTTCCTTCCTGTGTGGAACCAGCTCGGTTCTGCTCTGTGAGCATGTGAGTGTAGCTGGCTACTGGCACAGTCAATAAGCAGCCCTAGCAATCTGCCCCAGGGTACCTTATAGTTTTCTCCTGTGGGATCCAGCCACCACTAAGTTAAACTCAATAGCCAGCACTAGGAAACAGTTCAAATGCGGATGATCATAAAAAAATACATGAAGCTATTAACTCTAGTCAACACACATAGATCTGTCTCTTAAGGCAGCAGGTTGCTTTAAAATGGTCATTTTGTAATGGTTTCTCTGCAGTATTTCCTTTCTATCCAGGACTTCTGTTCCTGTATCAGGACCGCCTTCTGAGTGGCAGCTTCTACAATTAAACTGAGTTTAGTTACTCTGTCTTCTAAGAGGCATTTTTAAGCTCATAGAGCATCTCTGCATTTATTCAGGCATGCTGTGAATTCTATGCATCAATGTTTCCATGTGGAAAAGATCTGCACCAGTTCTGGCTCTTCCATATAGTTTGCAATAAATCTGGAGTACCAGACAAAGTCTATTTCAAATTTCTGGAAGAAGTAAAGAGAGAATTCAGCTGAACTCCTACCAAAATATGCAGGGAATATTATTAAATGTAGCTACTCTGTAAGAAGAGCACAGGAAAGCTGTCATTGCACCATCTTTTAAAAAGACATAGGAAGCAGTTGCAGGGATAACCAAGCAGTAACTCTCCCTGTGCATCAGGTTCACTAATAACAGAAACTAACCATCAGCAGAGCAGTGGGGCAAAGAGCATCAGAGAACAAAGCAGAGAGAAGGGAGAGGGAGGGACAAAGAGGAAGGGTAATGAGGGCAGCAAGGAAGGCAATCCAAAGACCTAATGAAGTCGAGGTAATGAAAACAGCAGCAAACAAATGTTGCATGAGATGAAGAATAGTGGACTGGGTGTCTGACAGAAGTAGGGCTGTTCCTTTGGCTTGTGGCTTAGAGGGGAAGACATAAACATTGGTGTCACAGTCCAGTCTCCCCTGCCCCCTCTGAAGTTTGTTTTAGATGGCACTGTAATTCTCACACCCCAGGAGCTGGCTGCCCCCCAAATCCACAGCTTTGCAGAGCTTTTCCAGCCCCACCCACGTGCAGCCTTTCCACCCCACCCCACTGCTTTACCAAGCTGCTGAGGGTATTTTGGCCTGCCCACACTCTGTGCTTGCCCCTTACCATGCACACCAGCCTGTCCAGGTCACTGGTACTACTGGGGTACCTGTAATGGTGGCTGCTACCAAAAGCAAGGAAATGTCCTAGGAATAGAGTGCAGATTACAGAGAAAGATGGTTTCTCACCTCCCTTCCATCCTGTTATTTTTTAAAGCTGCCTCCCCTCCAGCTTGCAGCAGAAAAATGAAAACATGCTGCAAGTTAATTTAGCTCTAATTCCTGTAACTTTCTATCAGCAGCACCAGGGAGCCCTAGACGAGCCTACTCACCTCTATTTACTAATCGTTTGTGCTATGCATGCCATGACCAATCCCCAGACTAGCAGGGATTGCATGACAGCTACAGATGGTTTAGTGAAATCTAAACCATCTGCACCCTGGGGTGGGAATGTATCTTTCTTAATCAACCTCAAACTTCTATAATGGTTTATATGTTAACAGTGGACACAGCACGAGTTAGAAGTACAGGCCATTCGGTTTGTAAAAGCAATGTAAAGTCTTGTTTTAGTGAAGCAGAACGGCACACCTAAATAAACAAGTTGTCAAAAAACAAATACTGACTATCAAGCAGAATGAACACCTGCCTATGATTACTTGTACATACACATAGTCTGTGGATTTAATTGGTGCCTTAAGAATAATGTAACCTACAAAAATGGTTGCTCAAATAACTTTAAACCATGGTATTTCCTCAGTTCTCTTTTCTGGTCTGTTCCCCTCATTCTCACACTCTGTGGTATTTCATCAGCTACCCCTTTACAGCAGCGCTGACAGAGTTAACACCTTGTTCTATAGTCCTCCTTTCCTTTCAAGAAAACCATATGTTATTCACTCCACATTCACCATAAATTACGGGGCTGTGAAATAGCTTGACTCCTCATCCAGTTTGCTCTATTTTACTGTTTTAGTTTTCCCTTACCCTTCTCCAGTTCATGGCTTGTGTTGGACTGAGGAGCTCCATTAACTATTCTGATTTGAACTGCTTTCTATTCACTGCCTTTTCAAACTATTCGGTCTAAGTCATCTTGTCATAAAGCTGCTGAGAAGGACAAGACCACCTGAGATTTATCACCCAATGCCATATTTACAAGACTTAAAAAAAAAAAAAAGTTTAAAAGACCGCAATCCCTCAGTCTTTCAGATAAATGAATATTAGGTAAATGTTCTCCTTCCTTCATGTGAATGTGTTATTACAGTGTTCCTTGCTCCCCTGGCTCTTTGGCCTGAAACCCCTCCTAAATTCTCGTATTAATTGTCAGGGCTTTCTAAAGTATGAGGAGACCTCGTACCACAAAGCATCTGTTTATAAAATGCAATGAGAGAAATGGGCCTAACTTCTTTCTCCTTTAAAAGCACCATGTATGTTGCACTAGCAACAACTGAAATGGAAAAAAATTTTGACATGTGATAATATAAGAGCAAATCTATGCGCGCAAGAGAGTTTGGGTTGCTTTTAGAGGGTGACTGACTGAATACATGGGGGTTTTCTATGTGGTTAGTACTTGGCATACCGGCAGTGGTCCATTATCAAAGGCAGTAGCTAGATATTCTGTATCTTAAGAAAGATGCAGACAGTAAATCCTGAACCTTACCCCCAGGGAATGTTTCCCATGGGACTTACATATGAGAACTGTGGTTCTGGATTATGATTAAGATTTGGGAGAAATTAGCCTACTCATCACAGAGAAAAAAGGCTCCTTCTCTCTGTAGTTGTAGGGTGGTGTTACTGGCTGTAGATAGATAGCTGCTGTGTTCCACTGGACTGCTGGCACAGATCACTGCTGCCACATGCTGTGTTTAAAGCAGTTTTAAAGACCTCTGGGATCTATCTGAAGAAAAGTATGAAGAAGTAAAACATTGATGATATATTAATTTAGGCAAGATGAACTAAGAGTCAAAGAATAGCAATAGACTTTTGCCCCTTGTGTTCTTCAAAGTTAGTTACCTTTTTCTTTTGGAGAGCAGTGATTTCATGTGCTTTTGTTACAAAATTCATGTTTCTAAATGCAAGCACTTAGCTTTTAAAAAAATCTATTGATGTAATGGTTCGATTGTATTAAAGTGGTGCTTTCCAAATAGAACACTCTCTTTTTTTACCCCATTTTTTGTTCAAACACTCGAGTAAAGCTGAAACTTTTACATGGACAGGTTGTGTCCAGCATTCACTTCTGGTCGTAAAAAATCTTTATTTTTGCTTTAGCTTTTTGTTATTTGTGAAAGAAAAAAGAGAACTGGAACGTGAGACTACTTTAAAATGTCAGTCTCCATTGCTCTTATATATGCATTTCTGTGAACACAGAACATGGGCTCATCTAGCTAATAAAATCCTATTTAAAAATGCTACAACTGTAAATAGCTAGTACTGAAAATAAACCCAGTTAATGTACTCTATTATCCTTATGAGTGTTGAAACAATTCCCAATAATGTTTATATGATGAACCTGTATAGAATTTACTCTTCCTTAAATGTCTGGTCACACTGAGGGCAGACTCTAGTTCCATAAGCTTTAAATAAATTAACATTAGTTAGAGTTATATACTGAGCATGGAAACACTGTTCTCCTTGCCCTCTCTCTCCAGCCCTCATTTTTAAATGCCTCGTTGTAGGTCTTATCTGCTCTGTATGCCCCTTTTTTCTGATGCATAGTCTGTATTACCAAATAGGAAAAAATAACTAAAGATTCTTGTGTTAAAATAAATAATTAATTTATAAATTAATTCTAGTAAGAGGGATCAGAAGCTAACATTTTCCTCAAGAAATAAAGTGTACTGCACCATGAAAATTACCCAGATATGTATGAAGCCCTCTGTGACTTGACTGACTGCATTTTCTCCTCAATTTTTGTGTGACTTGGTTAGTCTAAAAAATACAAGCTTGGTTTTTATTTGTTTCAATTATTTAGCGCTCAGGTTCATCTTCTGTATCATAATCAGCTTTCTGTTGTACTCTTGCATTTTCCACCCTTGCATCTGTGGCTGTCTGGCTCTCTATAACATCTCAACAGACAATGAAACTCACAGATTCTGAACAACCAGGAAAACTATTCTTCCAGTCTCTTCCAGTACCCTGTCTGTGAAAATGGTAGCCACTGCATATTAGAGAAATGCCACAACAGGCAATCTGGGATTACCTCTTTCTGAAGTTTTCTTCATAGCTGACTCACGGACAAGAGGAAGACCTCTTTCACCTCATGAAAACCCTGGCCATTGACATGGGTAATCATGAAACTCTGCTTTCACTGTTCAACAGAGGTGTGCACAATTTGTCAGACGATAAGAAAAAAAATTAACTGCCATCTTACATGCTGCGTCTCTGTCTATCTGTGTAGATAACATGCAGTTCTCTTTAAATTTGTAGTTCCTATTTTATTAAGCATTTTGGTTTTCCTATCAGGAGTTCCAGAAAATTAGGCAAGAAGCAGTGGAAAACTCTGTGGCTTCCTAGTCCTTCAAACATGAGAGGGGAATACCTATAACTAATCAGCCAGGCATGTCAGCCTGGAAGAAAGAATACAAATTTTATCTGGTTGTCTGGTCACTATTACCGCCTAAATAAATGCCATATGACTAATGCTACTCATCTGCACATAGTTTTGGGCTGAAGAAAGTAAAGCTTTAAAACAGCTGCTGTTACTGAAAATAGTATCTTAATAAGAAAAGGCTAGTTATCTGTGAGTGTGGTGTCAGGCTGCCTCTTTAGATGGATCTCTTTCATTTAGTACACAGGGTTAAAATATAGGTGGAAGAGGAGGTGAGAATTTCCGCTGACCTCCCAACAACACTTCAAACACAATTTTTCATTAGCACCATTTATAAAACAGTTACCACTCCACCAGAGCATTTCTCAGCCACTTCTGGTACACATTCAGCGCTTGAATTCACAGCCCAATCTTCTGCCAGTCTGGAGCTACAGCCTGCAGCCAGATAGGCCCTCACTCAGTCTGAACCTGAAGCCAGCTGGTTTCCAGTTCAACTACTTTTAGCCGTTGAACCTGCACTGTTTATTCACTTGAGAAGTCTCACCCAAGCAAGTAGCTTAGGCTACTGATAAGGTTAGGCATGTGTTGTCCTGCTGAACCGGAAGCTCAGGTCAGCTTTATTAACCAACCCCTCTCCCTTCCAAGTAATTAGTTAAAGTTTAATCCTGATACAGAAACATTAGTATTAAAAGTTTCTTTTTCCTATGGTATCACAGACCCCAGGGGCAAGGAGTAAGGGGAGCTCATCAGGAAAGGCTGTAAACAGGAGAGAGTTGAAAACACTGTCACTGGCTTGAGTACAGAAGACATCCCTGCATCACTCCTCCCACCCATGGTCAGGTCAAATGTTCTTTGTCGTGCGCTAAACACACAAAAGAAGCATACTAATTTATCACTTGTGCTTTTTATGCTCTTCAGGGTTATTTTCAAGGCAATGCTATTGACTTTGTTGAGAAATAGAGGCCTAGCTTAAAGTGTATCATACTGTCTCTGTAAGAAAGTACCAGATGTCTTTTGCACACAAAGTTCTTTACACCACCTAGAATAGAAAGCTCTTACCTCTTTTTTGCTGAGAGTGCAAGAGGTGACTTTAAAAGCCCAGAGCTACTTTCACAGCAACACTTTGAGCACTTTAGCCTACAAGTGGTGTAAATGTTTCTTTCTGGCAAATTCAGCTTTAAATAAATGTTATTCTAATATTAACTAGAAAATGTGAAAACAGTAAAAGGTTTTGCATATTAGCAGCAATTACTCACTGGTTTGAAGGTCATACACAGGAAAAGTTGTGCTGAGGTATTTCCCCTATTTCTTCTTTACTTACTGAAGTCATAAAAGGCAAACTCCAAACGTTTTTCAATGACCATGTGGGCACACACATTTCCTGAGGAATTTGTGACCACTGAGGCTGTGCGCAAGTGGCCAGAAATGTCCAGGAAATGCCATTGCAAGTGGCCTTTTATATTTAGTCTCAGAGCTTTAAAAACATTTCCAGTGCTTCCAGTAGCATAATATTGGGTACACACAGATACGGTTTGTTTCTACTGTGTATCACCAAAGCTTTCTTTACAAGAGTCTCAGATTGCAAAGATCACTCAATAGCACATAAATACAGACGAGTAATATTACAGAGACATTCACTTACTCTGTGCCCCAAAATCTAGGATATAGGTTCACACAGCTCTTCCAAACAGCTAGCAGACAGCTAAGCCAAATACATCCTGCACTTCCCAGTTCTGCTTAACTGTTGTGTAACACCCCTCTTGTTCCTCTCCTCATGTGTCTCCAGGCAAACATGCGATGCCACCTGCTAAGACCCGCATGCAGGGCTCTTTTTCATTAAGGCAGTTACTCAGATCCTGTAAACATCCATCACTACAGAGACCTGGGAGCGCATAGCGGGCTTCAGAGGTAAACAAGGGGCTGGGGTGGAGAAGAGGTCAGAAATGTGAACCAAACTGAGTAATGGCTTGGGAGAAGATAGAAGGGTTCAGAAGTTATGCTGAGGTGATTTCTACAGCTGAATTTCTAATGATAGCAAAAGAACTATGCCTAAAAATCTGTATAAACACAGTGCAGACATTATCTTCACACTATTTATGCCACAGGTGAGTTACCAGGAACTAACTTAATTTAGTAGCTGAAGGCTGTATCCTCCTACCATGGAGGCCGGCCCTCTAACATATCAGTGCTGCAATTTTGTTTGAACTGCATTTCACATAGTTCTGCAGTCAGCAAACATGAGATAGTAAGAATTCCTCCCCTTCTGGTAGGGAGAGAGAAGGATCACCCTCCCCCTCCTTTAAAGACAGGAGCTGGAAAAGGAGTTGGAAGGAGAAAAGGAAAGCAAAGGAGCACTGCTGCTGACAAGAGATATTCCACTCTCCAAAATCCTCCCACTATTCTGTGCACGCAGAATGGTAGAGATAGCAGAGCAACCTGTTACTTGTCCCAGCTGGCGGCAGTGGAGGCAGTGGAAAATCACCTCCCACTATTTAGCTGTGGGAACTTTCAGAAAGCAATGCAAAGTATCTGTGACTGCTCGGAGGTAGAAAGAGTGATAAAGAACCAAAGATGGGAGTGTGAAGAGGGGCAAAGAAACTAATATGATTAAACTATCAAGGCAGAAAATTAAAGGAAAAATCTGCTGAGAATGGAGGATGAAATGAAAAAATACTGAGGAATTAATGAGGGTGTGTGGTGTGGGTGAAAACAGATGAAACAGAGGGAATGGGTTCACCTGAGGGACTCCTCAGATGACTATGGAATCAGTTTCCATGATACTCACCTGTAAGTGCTCCAGAGCTAGACAGCTCAACTCCAAATGTCAGTTAAAAGAAGATCTGCCAGTCTCAATATTTTTCCTTACAAATGGACTTTCATGCATTGAATCATAGTTTTATTAGATTAAAAGATCTTCAGTGCCATAAAATAAGGCAGGAGAGACCTCTGCATACTCTCCTAATATATTGAGCAGGATTCCTGCCTGAGCCCTCACTTTGAAAGTCATTCAATGTGAAGGAGGTTTGTAAATTGTATGGCTTTATTCACCACTCCTCTTCACCATTTTCTGATAGTTGCTTTCTGTTATGTTTCAAAGAGAACTAACTGACCTGTGACACAAAGTCTAATTAACTGACTTACTGCTTTTTCAGTAATCATGACGTCACACCTTTAAGAATGCATCTTTCCATGCTGTGGATGTTTTGGAGCCAGAACCCTCTGAAAAGATCTGTTTGTGACAGATTTAAAAGGACTCGGTCACAGAGCCACCTCTGGAACCAGTGCTTTGTCATACACACTGCTGAATCTTTCCAATTCTCCACCTTCATCTGAGTTTCCCTCTCACACCTTCATCTCATATTGATCTGAGTTGCTGAAAAAAAATACTATCCCACACACAGTAGTCCTTTCTCTAGTATTCTGCCCAGCAAATCTGACAGTAAGCTTTTTATTAACAATCCTAAATTGAGTGTTCTTGGAATCTGCAGTGAAAAGCACTAATGACAAAAATTACTAATGAGTTACAAGCACTAGAACTAGAAAGTGACATACCAGTGTGCTCCAAGTGACAGTTCACTTTCATGATGGAGTTTAAAGAGGACTGTGAAGAATCATTCCTCAAAGACACACACACAAAAAGAGAGCAGATTTTTTGTTGTTATTTTTACTTTAAAATACATAAGTCTATGATCCAGGGCAACATTTTAAAATCCTATGTAATACAACTGTCTTAGGCAGCTCTGATTGTTTTAGGTGATACTTCCAGTATTTAATCTCAAGTAAGCACTTTTCTCTAGGGAAAGAGGTTACCATGAAAGATGACAAAGATATAAATGGATTCTTGGTCTGCCATTCCCTTAGGATAGCTGTAAGAAAGGCA
Organism: Coracias cyanogaster; assembly: GCA_033124195.1. Classification (NCBI taxonomy): domain Eukaryota; kingdom Metazoa; phylum Chordata; class Aves; order Coraciiformes; family Coraciidae; genus Coracias; species Coracias cyanogaster. The sequence goes on along the minus strand of JAVSBS010006761.1, from coordinate 1,210 downwards.
TCCCTTTTCTGTGTAAAAGGCTGATTCACATTCTTTCTTACATCCCCTAAAGCCCCCAAATTTTGAGCTGTGTGCTCCCTCATTTTTTTTCATCCTGATCACTTAATTTCTACAGTTTCTGGGTTGTTTCTTTGGCACTACCCAGCACTCTGTATCTCACCCTACAGACTATATTAAAGATTAGGATCAGGGTTGGGGGGGGCGGGAAGCCATATACAAACACCAATCTCACGTTCCCTACCAGATCCTTTCAAAATGTTTTTTTAAGACAGCACCATAAACACACCTAAAATTAATTTCCTTTTCAAACAAGTACTAATTATAAAATAAATAAAACAGAGGTGTGTGACAGGAAGACCCTATCTGCTCTTCAGTTTGTTTCCACCAAGTTCAATGGGGGCAGGTTGCCATATCCCACCTGGCAGAGCACAGCTGTGACTGGCGTCCTCAACATAAAGGTGGGACAGGAGCAACAGGTTGTACTTGGGATATTTTTCATTTTCCAGTTTTCTCTACATATAAAGTGTAATTCTGCCATATTAACAAGTCAGAATTATGCTCGATTTACCTGTGTATAAATAGGGCTACACTTCCTGCTAGGAATTACAGCAAATTTTCTCCCATCTGAACGCCTCTATGTACCTGTGCCTGCCTCCTCAACCCATTCCTCGTGGCTGAACTCGGGAATAACCTTCTACTTCACCCTGTACCGTCTCAACAGGGAACTGTGATGGGAATCCAGCAATATCAGAGGGGGGGAAAAACCCCAAAAAACAACAACTCGCTTTTATGTCAACGTTTTTTATTACGAGTCAGCCTAAACCGGGCGGCGGTGCTCGGCCTCACCGGCGGCCAGCCGCGGCCGCCCGCAGAGGCAGGCCGGGCCAGGCCGAGCCGAGCCGAGCCGGGGAGCGCGGCCCCCGCTGCCCGCAGGCCCTCCTCGCCCCAGGCAGCGGGCCCGCCGCGCTGTCAGGGGCTCGACGGCAGCTTCAGCTCAGCCGAGATTGCTTTTGGGGGGCCGGGCCGGGCCGGGGCCCAGAGCGCCTCGCCGGGCGCTCCTCCCTTCCCCCCCGCGGGCAGGGCGAGTGGCGGCGCCCCGCCGGCGGCTTGTACCTGTCCCGGAGGAGGAGGAGCCGCAGCCGGGCAGCCCGAGGGACAAAGTTAACTGGAAAGTTTACAGGGGAGCGGGGGTGGGGAGAGAAAGGCGGAG
>JAVSBS010006760.1:0-11959 GCA_033124195.1 Coracias cyanogaster | reverse complement strand
CTCTAGAGGTGAAGATCTGGCATTTCCTTCTGCCCATTGTCCTCTGGCTGCTCTTCTGCTGCCCCATGTCCTGCAGGGCAAGTCCCAGCTGGGAGAGTGGGGCCTAGACAAAGCCTGCCCAGCATCAAGAGGAGCAGAAGGATCACTGGGCACAGGTCTGTCTCCGGCCCAGCAGCCTGTCTCAGAGACTTTGCTGGCTATCAGAGTCCAGCACCCCAAGGAAGTTCAGTGTCTACCCTGAAGGGTGACTTGCCCTCCCTGAGTCCTTTTCTGTCTTGATTTTCAACAGAGTCAGAATGGTTACATATAAACTTGATGCTTTGCCTCTATCTAAAGTAAGGTGTCAAAAGTTTCCTCCGTTTCTGTCTTTTAATAACTGACATCCCAGCATTTCTCTGATCTTTCCTACCTTGTGTGATTTTCAGATTCCCTCTCCAGATACCTCCTTCAAGATCTGTGCTTTTTTGATGGTCATGAAAGTACAGAGAAAAGCACATGACTGCAGGAGTGGTTATACTGGTTCTAAAGGAGCAAGGATCTGATCTGGACGGGGAGCAGTGAGCTGAGCAGCTCATGGCATCATGAAATGCAGTGCTCTGCACAGGGGAGCTTCATGGCAGCGCCATAGGTCATGGATGTAACTGAGGCCAAACTGATGCTCCCCAGTTACCTGGCACACTTCTGTATGCTACATGAGGCACACCAGTTTACAGCTGACTATGCCCCCGCCATATTTGTGTAGTATCCATAGTGACAGTATCCTATAAATCACTGCTGGTCCTCATTGGCCCAAAAGACTTCCTACAGTCTTTTGGGTTGAAGTTGCTCTTCTCAGTTTCCAAGTTCAGGTCACATGGAGACCTTGGAGTCTCACCAAGGGGATCTTGCCCTCAGAAGGCTTGTATGGGGGAGGAGAAGTGCAGCAAGGGAAGAGGGAACTGAGGCATGGCTTGGGAAGAGGGCAAGGATTTTTGGTCACTCCCAGGGTGCAAGGAGCCAGGTGAGCCAGCTCCATGGTCTCTCTCAAGACTCTGCTCTCCACCCTTGACTGCAATCACTCTGAAGGAATGTGCAAGGTGCTCTCAATGGGCTGGGAAAGGACACCCTGTAACCAAGCTCAGCTCCTGTCTTGCTTTTTCCAGCCGGTAAAGTGGCAATAGTATCACCTTTCCCTACAGGAGGTTTTGGTGATTTTATTGCACTGCCAAGGAGGTTGTGGTGCTGCTGGGAAAGGCACCCTGCACTCACACTCCTGTCCTGAGGAGATCAGAGGGGAGGTGGAGTGGCCCGTGACTCTTCAGCAAAGCAGTGCCAGGAAGGACACTTGTTCCCCCCAGTCCCTGGGGAGATGGAGCAGATCCTGTTGAGATGCTGTGGAGTCACCAGCCCCAACCAGGTTACTGTTGCAGTGGCCTGGAGGAGCTGAATCACAACCTGAAGGAAACGCATGGTGGCCTTCACCTGCCTTCTTCAGCACATTGTGCTTTTCCTCAGTCTTTTCTCAGTAGAGGAAAACAGTGAGAATCCTCATCCTTGCCAAAAGCCCTTACAATGTGATTAAGCTTGATGTTCCTAAGGTCTGTCCTGGTAAAATTTCTATTCCTTTTCCAGCAAATTCCCAGGGCCTATCTTTTCCTTCAACTTTCTGCTGAGTTCTCATGATGACAGAGAAAAAGATGATGGTGAGTGATTGTTGTTCCTGGAGGCTGCAGGAACCTGCAACTGCATCCTTCAATGACCTCACTCCTCTGGAGCCTGAAGCACCATTACAGAAAGCAATCAGAGCATCTCCTACAGGAAGAGCATGTGACAGCCCAACATACTCCTGCAAGCAACCCAGGAAAGCTTCAGAGGCTTTAGAAAGTGAAATACTCCTGGTGAAATGAGGGCTGGCAGTGCCCCTACTTTTAAGAAGCAGGAACTTCTTTAAATGAGAGGCCCATGGCAGGGCCTGCATGGGCCAATCATTGTGAGCATCAACCCTTCCTTCCCTGTCCTTGGAGCTAGGCTCTTCCTCTGTGTATCTCCGTGGGAAAGGTCAGGGGATTAAAGCAAATTTAAGGCAGACCTGCAGCCAGAGGGATTGGTGTGACAGCCCGAGTGCCACTCTGTGTCACTGGGCACAGCCTGGCTGATAGCAAGGCAGGTTGTCCTGAAGCATGAGGGCACCAACTTCAGCTCTGACAACACAGCCTGGAGCAAGCTTCTCCATGCAACCATTTCCCAGCTGGAAATGCTCTGGTCCTTCAAATGTCTCCTTACAACAGGGCACTTATGAATGTGTCCCCTGTGGTGGAGCATGCTGGGTTTCCTTGGGCCCATCTCCACGTGGGCAGTGGGGCATAGAGAGCACACTCCTCTCCTCACAGCAACCCTTGGGGAGCTGTGCTGGCCCTGGAAGGTAGGCACCACTCCTGTGCTCTGCATCAGTAGTTACCTGGGCCTGACACAAATAGAAATTAATCAAAAACAGCTTTAAAAGCTCTTGCCTTCCCAGAGAAGAAAGTTCCTCTTGTTGAAATTGGGTGGGAGAGCTGCGGTTTTTCCTCAGTTCCTTTGATTTGTTGCCTAATGCAGGGGATGGATAAATCTCTAAGCCCTGAGATTTAGGGCAGGATTCATACTTTACATCTTCAGAAGACGTAGTAAACAGCCCTATACCCTCTAATCCTGGGAGCAGGTTTGTACCTGCTCACTCTGTATGAACTGGACCAGCTACAACAATTTCACATTGTGGCTGAGTTCAAAACATCCCCTTGGGGATTAAATGTTTATTGCAGGAGATTTTTGAGATGGTTCCTGAAAGGGAGAAAGGGACTCCCACCTCCATATGCTGCATGGACCCTGCAGGACTGTCACATGCATGTAGAAGGTGGTGTGAAAGCACAAGCAGTGGGACACCCTGGCCTGTAGGAAAGTACTCTGAGGAGAATCTTGGTGGTAAACTTTGTCACTCAGACCTTCCCCATTGGCCAGGCAGAGCTGTGTGGGCTGCCCACAATGATGAAGAGAACTTCATTTACCAGGGTGGCAGTTCCCAGGCATGGACTGACAGCTGCAATTCTCCTGGCTCCAGCTACACATGTCCCATTGTCCCTGTGGGCAGGCTGCACTTGGGCTGAAGTCAGACTGTCCAAGGATCCCACCCTTCTCAGGGGCAGGTTATCCCAGAGCCTTGCAAAAGCCTCTTGGGACATGCAGAAGTTTGCAGCAAGGGCAGGCTGGTTGCAGAGAGGCAGCTGAGCTGGGCAGAGCACAGGAGCTTTCCACGGTGCCTACCAGAGTGCAGGTATCTGAACCTTTGGGTTGCACCAACCCAGCCCCAAGACTGCGTCAGAGCAGATGAGGGCCAGTTTGTGGTCTAGACACCACATCTGAGGGACACCACATTGGGGCATTTGGTGAGCTTTATTAAAAATGTGAACCTCTACAGATTCTGCTGTGGCACATTTTTACACAGCATGGAGGGTGACCTGTGCATGTAGCTTTGCATCCCACTCTGGATGGCTTCAAGTGCCCGTGCATGGCCAGTGCTGAGGGGCTGCGGGAGGTGGGGGGGGGGTGGCTCTGCAGGCGGGAGAGAGTTACTTACAGAATCTTCAGGCTGTAGAGGCCAGAGAAAGCTTCCCCTGGGATCCTGGAGATCTGGTTTCCAGAGAGGCGTCTGCAGTGGAAAGAAAAGCCAGTAATGTGTCAACATCCTTGTGTAATGACAGCCCTGTGCAGAGGCTGAACAATTCATGCATCTTGCCACAGTCCCCGTGGGGAGGAAGCTGCAACACCTGCAAGCTGAGCCCTGGTTGTGCACTTGGGCAACCTTTGCACATCGTCCCCTCTTGCAGGTTGGGGAAGAGGCAGAGAAAATAATAGTTTATTACTGCTGCCAGACCTGAAACCAGTGTTTTTGGCATTCAGGGACAGCTCATGGCTCAAGTCATTCCCTGGACACCTGCAGAGGACCCCACAACATAGAAATTACAGCACAGGCTGCCTAGGAAAGGGATTTCTGCTTGAGGGCACTGACCAACCTACAGACCCTGCTCTATGCTAGATGCAGTGAGGGTCGAGCAGGGGAAGAGCTACTCTCATATATGGTCCTAGGAGGACTGTCCCTAAATCATTGACCCTTATCTGTCCTTTCTGTCTGCATGTGGCCTGTTTCTGCATCCTGCAGGTTCTCCTTTGTCCTATCCATCCAGACTTGATGCCAGTTGATTGCTTCCACTCCCTCATTCCCAGCCCTGCTTTGACCTATGTGATCACAGCTAAGGCCCAGCTCCTTCAGCATATGAGAGTTTGGTATCACTGCTGTAAGGGGAGACTGGGGAAGGGGCTGGAGATGGGGAGAACCACGTAGGTGCCACAGTAGAGCTAGCTCATCTAAGTATAGTTTCCAAAACCAGGACAGAAAAGACAAAAGTGGTTCTTGGACAAGTTATGGCTGGAGACAACAATAGGAGGAAAGATTAGGATAGGAACAATGCAGCCTGGGAAGTCTGATAAATGAAGATGAACATGAAGGAATGGGAGAGGAAGATAAAGTGAAGAACAGTATCACAAAAGAAAGTGAGACCATTGGGAACACAGAGCAAAGGACAGTGGAAAACATTCAGAACTGGCTGAAATAATTTATCCAAGGAAACCTGTGGGATTCACCATTGTACAGCATCATCTGACCAGAGTGCTCAAAGTTTAGTGAGGCCCAGATCAGGCTGGAGCATTAACAGGTATTTTGATTTTTCAGTGACACTGGAAACTGTATCACTGTTACCATCAGTTTCACTGACGAGGACAGCAGTCCTGAGAGACCATGGTGGGAGCCTGCGGTGGAGCCAAGAGAAAAGTCCAGGACTCATGGGTCTTGGCTTGACAAGTGATTCTTGATATGAGAGTCTTCTCCTTCTCCCATTAGCACAAGCATCGACCAAGTCCCAGTGCTCATCAGCCAGAAATTATGAAGACAACTTAACCAGGTTAAGACTCCAAATTACTACTGCATTTGTGCTTTACTTCTGAACCTCAAGTAGTCAAACAAACAGAGGTGAAGGTTGCACTTCTTCATAGTCCCAGGTCAAGAAACTTCTTGTTGTCTATTTAGAATCGTAGTATCACAGAATCATTAAGGTTGGAAAAGACCTCTAAGATCATCGAGTCCAACCACCAACGCAACATTACCATGACCTCTAGACCATGTCCTGAAGTGCCATGTCTACATGTTTTTTGAACACCTCCATGGGTGGTGACTCCACCACTTCCCTGGGTGGAATATTGCAGCTCCCAAAAAGGGACAATGAACATCATTTGTGACCAGGCTCATCTTCACTCTCCCAGAAAATCCAAACCAGGCCCAAGAGGTCAGGCACAGATGCCATCAAGCTTCTTGTATTCATTTAGCATGGACAAAACTTGTTTCTTTTTAGACATTTTGTCTGCAAAGGAGACAGGTGTCGAGGGTAAGCAGTGTGATCCAGGCTGGAAGCAGATTTCATTGCAGTGAGGACTCTGCAAAGGTCATGGAGAGGATCTGAGATGTTTTGTGGAGACCCGCTCATCGGTGGCACAGCAGGCGGGTGCCCGAGCTCTCTCCCTCCCTGTCTCTCCCCTCAGGAATCCAGAGAAAATTGCTCCCATAATTAGGCCTCAGACAACATAAACAGCACAGGGTCGTTCCTTTAATGTGTGTGAGCAGGTTGTAACGTGTCCCTCTGCAGCATACAAGCCGCATGGCAGGCTAGGCTATTTGTCACTTGGGGGCTGTGATTTGGGGTAATTGCTCCTTTTGATTGCTGATTTCCACATGGGAGGGAGCATTGTCCAGGAGACTGGAGAGCTTGGCTGGGGGGGAGGTGTTACTGCACTCCTGCATGGCATCCTCAGCCTGCGCTCAGCATCCCTCCTACCAGGCAGTGCTTGCTCTGTGGAGGGCTGTCTGTCCTCCCCTTCTAGGAGCTGCCTCATGCCTTTGCTGGCAGCTGTCTACATGTATTCATGGTTAAATGCATCTCTCGATTTGTTTCCTGGCAGTTCTGTGGTGTTATGTTCACTTCTCTGGGTGTGTCTGTGTGTTTGCCAGGATCTGGGACCTCCAGGATTAGCAGGAGAGGAGTGGGGAGCTTGGATGGAGACCAGGCTGGGGCTCCTGGTCTCAGAACCGGGTGGCAGGGAGCCCTGTGTGCTGGTGGGACATATGCTGAGCCATGCCATGGCATCTCAGCACCATGGAACATGAGGGGAAAAACAACTCTGTGGGAGATGGCCTAGTTTCACCAGGTACAACCTCTGGGTGAGTTTAGAGGCACAAAGCATGCCCCAGCCCCGGGAAAGGCAGCCTATGCCTCTCTGTTGCTGTTGCTTCTGTCCTTGCCCTGGCCTGAGACTATGGTCTGTCCTTGGCTCGTCTCTGGCTCTTCTCTCTCTACCTTTACCTGCCAGAGCAGGCCAGCTCCTCTCCCCAGGCTTTAAAGCTCCATGCTGAGGGAAGAAGCAGGCATAAAGGGATGCACCAGCTGCAACCTCTTCACTCAATCCACCTCCCAAGGCACACATTAGGGTCCAAAATGGGCTCTGCTCACATGCATGCAAAGACTGGGAGGTGGGAGATGTCTGTGTTCATGCATACAGGCTGAGGTTTCACTTTCCCAGAGGGTTATATGTCTGAGATATGCACATGGGATCTGGAGGCATGGACTTTGAAGCTTTGCTATACCTCTCAGGACAGGAGCTGCATGATACTGTGAGTGGTGGCCAGGTGTCCCAGGAAAGGGAGAACAGCTGTCCCATCTCTCCAAGAGTAGGTAAAGAACAGGTAGGTCTTTTGGGGTGTCTGGTTCAACAGGAGGAACAGCCACTATGAAGAGTTCCCTGCTTCCATGTCATTAGCTCCCGTGCCAGTTCATGTAAGAGACCCAAGACACAAAACTCTCACTTTACGTGACCCTTCCTCTGTCTATGGTCACTTGGCAATCTCCAATCTCCTGCTTGGTTCCCTCTGTATCTCTCATTTAGACTCTCCTGAAATCTCCAAGCCTGGCAGACAGGCACCTATTGACTATATCTCCAGACATCAGATCCCACAGGAAACACATGGAAACTGTCACTTCCTTTCTATTTAAAGGGAAAAAAAAACATTTGGAGTGATGCTGCCAGTGTGATTTCCCCCGAGACAGCTCTAAATTTGCTCATTCTTGGGAGAAGACTAAAACAAATAACCCCACCAAGAAGGACTGAGAGGTGGCATTACCTTGTGCCCTAAGCACAAAGGGGCAAGAGGAGCTTCTCCCACAGGAACTAATGTCTAGTCCACAACACATGACCTCTGCTCCAGGCCTGCTCAGGTCTTGTTTTAGGATTTAGCTGTTTGCCCTGTGGACCGTCCTGGAGCTTACACCATGAGACAAGGCTGGGAGAAAGGGAAAGCTCTGGATTTAAAGTGACCAATGGAAGAGGGAGAGAAGGGGCAGGTGGAAGGGGAGAGTGGGAGCTGGAGTTGGCTGGCTTCCTTTGGAAAGCTTGCGTGTCTGGTGGATTTTAGATTCTGCTCTCCCCCACCCCTCCAGTTCCCCACTCCTGTGATTTCTGGGAACATTCCTCCAGGTTTTGATCTGCCTTCCCAATAGACTCCAAGTTGGAACAAACTCATGGTTTACCACCTCATGGTTGCTGCCGTTCAGTTACCACAGTCTCCCACCCCCTCCTGTATCTTGGGCTTCTTGGTCGTGCTACAACTTCCATGGCACGCCCAAAGGCTGTTTGTTGGGCATGATCGCTCATGTCATGTGCTCAGGCAGCACGATGATGCTCTTATCATTCACATTAGGAGGCAGGAACATTGCCCATTGGCAGGACAGGACAAACACGTGTGTCCATATCCCAGTGGAATTTTCCCCTTGCCAGATCTTTATTGGGCATGTCAGCTCCCCCTTTGATCTCCTGCTCTGGTTCATTTCTCAAGCACTAGCACTGTCAAGGCAGAATCTGTGCCCAGATAAACTCTCCACACTCCTGTCTAAACAGTGTCATCACACCAAGACTGTGCCATCCCCTGGGTGCAGAGGGGACCGAGGGCTCCGTATTATGCTTGAGTTTGTCTTGTGCTGGTGCAAGACAGGAAGGAAGCCAATTAAGTCCTGCAAATGAAAACATGGTACATTTGATAAAAAAGCCAGACTTGGACTCTCCCTTCCCAAGCAGGAATCTGCATCTGGCCTAGTGTGGTATCACCTCGAGGTGTCTCTAACGTGGTCTTCACTGCCGTACTCCACCCCTGAGGGGGAAACTCTGCAGGCCTGTTTCTAATTCTGCTCTCCGTACCCCCACCAAATGCCTGTTCCAACTCGATACATTGATGGCATTAGTTTCTTTTGTTTATGGTCCTCAAGCCAGTTTTCAACCCACACAAATGTTCATACACAAGCTAGTTTGGATTCATTTGCCAAGTAGATTTTAATAAGACACAACTCCTTAATGAACAACCCACTACAGGACACTGAATACCTTCACTCTCCCCCCTATAAACTGTCAAGGTTTTCAGGGGAGATGTGTTCCCCTCAAACCTTCAGAGCAGTTTTGACTTTTGACTCTACTCTGGGTGCCCCAATTGGGGTACCCCAGAACAGAGGTAGTCATTTGGGAGGCAGTTTTCAGGAAAATTGGGGCCAGCAATCTTCATTTGCAAGGATTTTTCAATTGCTGAACACCATCTCTAGCCTACGTGGAATAGGAAAAGAACTGGAATCCCTAAATTTTCACAGTATTTTAAATTTGACTTGGACCCCTGCGATAACCTGGCTTCATTTTTCAGTGTACATGATGGAGAACCCCCTAGAAGCCCTTCTCTCCTGTCCTGATCTGCACCTTAGCCAATGTCTTCCTCTGCGCCATGCTAGATTACACAGGTATAACATTTGGAAAGCTTCATCAGAGGAATTATCCTTTAACCTTCTCTGTGCTTTTGCCCACCCTTTGAATTGCTGATCAGTGCTGTCCTCTGCCAAGGACCAATGTCAACCAGGAGAACAGAAAGTCCTGGGTGAACCATGGCTATTCCCCTTGTTGCTAACAAATTGTATCCTGATGGCTTCTTAGACACAGGAGTGAGGCAGAATCCTGTGGTGACCATGGTGTCCAAGAATTCAGAGGAGCTGCAGCTCATCACCTACAGCCATGGCCTTGCAAGTGTTTGTCTCTCTATCAGAGACCTTTGCAGCCTGCCATGTGATGGGAACTCACCAAAGCTGCTGCCCTAGGAGTACCCTACTCCAGACCTCTTACTGCACTGCTCCAGGAAAGACTTTTCACTATGGTGCTAGCACACTTGAACATCGCCCAGAAATATCAGCACCTCTTTACACAGCAGAGCTATCACTCTAGAAGAAGTCATGACCTGAAGCAGCATTACTGCAGTACCACCTCTTATAAGAATGAGATTGCCTTGGAGTGAGACCCTATGCTGGACAATACCCCAAAAGATGGATATTTCAGATGTCTGGGAGCTGATGGTGGTGGTGGTTGGTGCTCCAACACCAGGCAGGGACGCTCTGCAGCAGTGCTGGTGCTCCATTACCCATGATGGGTCCACCAGTTCTTGCACCCACATGGGAAGAGGAGTGAGAAGGGGGCTTCTTAACAGGTACAGAGGAGGAGAAGAGAGCTGCCGTGTCCACATTCCCTGCGTACATGCTTGCATTTGACAGCTTTTACGCTGTTTCTTTGCCTCCAATCCCTTGAGCTGCAAGAGCTGCTTGGGGAAGGCAACAGCCTGCAAGAAGAGGCTGTGGTGTGGGTCCTGAGCGTGCCATGCCTGCATTGCTGCAGAGGCAGGGCACTCCCCGTGATGGTGAGTCCCTCTGCCCTCCAGGCATGAGAAGAGGCAGGTGAAAGAGCCAGTGGCTGGGAAGGGGTCTGATCTTGCCGCTGTGCCCCGAAGCAAGAGGTGAATGGCAATGAACACCTGCCTTTGGCTGCAGTTTCTCTTCTTGGCACCAAGTGCTCATGTTTGGATTCAAAGCGCGGTAACAAAGCCCTTGCCGGCGAACGCATTTCAACATGTTATTATTCCCAGGCTGGCTTTCAAGATCCTCTTTCTATTCCTTCTGTACTGATTGCTCTTGTTTCTCTTGGCTCCCAGCTCTGGCTTTTCAGGCTTCATTAACTGGAATTTATTAGCAACTTTAAACAATCTTCCTGCTGCCAAAAAGAGAGAAATAAAGAAGAAAATAAAAGAAAGAAACAAAGCGGATACGCGCTAAACTCCAGGCTGCTCCCTGCCTGTGTGAGGCCCAGGTCTGAACACCTCCATCACTGGATGTTTCTTTGGAGGGAAGGACCAGCGAGTGCCTAGGCTGGGACTGTGCCTGCTGGTGGTGCAGCTTCTCCTGTCTCAGCTTGATTTCCCCACTGGAGCTGGAGCTGGAGGTGACAGAGAAGAGTGCAAACTCATGGAGAGCTATTGGAGAGGAGTCCTCGGTGGCACTGCCTCTTCAAAGCCAGCTGAGACTCTTGGCAGCCTTCAAACATGAGTGCTAATTGCATCCGCAACACCTTCCTGAGCAGCTTGCAGTAAAAAATAATGACTAACAGGTCCCAGCACACCTGAAAGGCCCATTGTTATCGCTGAATGGATGGGTAAATAGAGGCACTGGCAGGGAAAATCACTTTGCCAAGACCACACAGTGAGCAAGCAGTTTGAGCTGGTGCTCACATCTGTGCCCTAACCACAGCCTTGCATCTGATCCCTTGTGGGACACAGCCCTTTGGCCTCCAGAGGGAATCTGTCCTGTGGGACACAGCCCAGTTAGACATCATGGTGTGGCCTGGGTGATTGCTTCGCTGTCCTTAAGACTCTCACATGCCACGCTGCTCTTACTTGTCCCTCCCATGTCCCCACTCAGCATGGGAGAGTGCAGAGAACTAACATACTCAGGGCTCAGGTACAGCCAGCAACCTGGATTTGCAGTGCTCCCCAGCAGCCTGAAGGATGTCCTCAGGGACACATGTGCTTCACCTACCCATTTCCCAATTTTGCAGCTTTCTTTCCCCTTCCCATTATTCCTATTGCTTGGTTGAACCTCAGCTCCATGCACAAACTGAGCCTTGAGTCCAGAGGATCTCTGACATTCATGAAGCTTCACCTTCATGAGGAGCCTGAGACAGTGCAAAAATAGAGGCACAGAAAGAGGAGGAATCCTCAAAGGTGTGAAACACTAGCTCTCCTCCAAGCCATTGTGAACCTGGGCTACTGGGACTAGGTCTAACAAGAGAGAAGATTGGTAGCAGCAGAGCAGGAGAGGGGAACTATGAAGAGCTCATGGTGGAAGCAGAGGAACATGGACTTTTTCTGACTGTCAAAGAATATGATGGTTACAGATCACATTCATATGTGTTCAGCGACCACGGGTGTCAGGAGTTGTTTCTGGACTTAAGACCAAGGTAAAAATGTCCCTAAAATATAAGACTGTGGTTTCAAAATCTGTGTTCGAATTGTCAAATATTTTTGGTTGAGGAACCTGTGATTGTTTTAAGAATATTCAACCAACTTTTTAAAGACATCTTTGTAATAAATCAAATACCATTTGAAAAATGACACTCTTTTCAAGTTTAACCCAAAGTAAAAGAGGAAAGGTTAAAAAGTAATCTGAAAATAAAACAAACATTTCTCTTTCAGGTTGAAAAAATTTTTTGTGGTTGACCAAAGCCCCAGAACTGAGGGCTCTGCTGATCCACTTTCCATAATATTTGAAAAGTCCTGGCAGTCAGGTGAAGCCCCTAGTGACTGTAAAAAGGCAAACATCGTGCCCATCTTTAAAAAGGGTAAAAAAGAAGACCCTGGGAGCTACCGACCTGTCAGCCTCACCTCTGTGCCTGGGAAGATCACGGAACAGATACTCCTGGAGGACATGCTAAGGCACATGGAAGACAGGGAGGTAATCCAAGGTAGTCAACATGGATTTACTAGGGGCAA
>JAVSBS010006758.1:0-11243 GCA_033124195.1 Coracias cyanogaster | reverse complement strand
CGGCGGCGGCGGCGGCGGCAACATGGCGGCAGCGGCGGGAGGGTGGCTGAGGAGTGGCGCGAAGGTGAAGCGGGGGTTCCGGTGCGGGGTGGGCTCCTTTACTGAGGGTGCGGCCGTTGGCAAGGCGCCTGAGGGAGCGGCGGCAGCCCGCCTCACCTCTCGCCTCGCACCGCCGTTAACCGGCGACCCCGCTGCCGAGGGGCCGCGGTGGGGGCCGAGGAGGCCGCAGCGCGTCCGGTGCCGCCTGCGGGAAGGGGGAGCCGTCCCCTGCCTCCTTCACCGCGGCTTGCCGCGGGCGGCGGCGGCGGCGGCTCCGGGGGCTCGGCCGCCGGCGGGGGTCCCCGGGGAGCCGCTCGCTGGGGCCCGTTCGAGGGCAGCTCCGCCGGGGGTGAGGGCGGGTTTGGAAAACCCGTCGTTGGGCAGCTTCTCGCAAATCTCAGGAAGCGGCTGGAAGCTGGAGCAGCCCCTGGGTGATGCGCCTGTGAGGAGACAGCGCGGCTCTGGCAGGGGAGCTGCTTTGATGTTATCTCGTATCTAAACAGACTTGCAGCGCTGCAGGGATGATCACAAAAAGAGGAAACAAGGAGAAAACCCCGGGGTTCTGCCACACACGGGCTTTTACGCTGCAGAGCAAGAAGACACGCGGGCTTGGGACCGTCTCCCGGCAGCTTGGGGGTGTGTTGTTACAAGTGAAATAAAGAAAACCCCGTAAACCGGAAAGAAATAAAGAAAACCCCATAAATGAGGGCAAGCAAGGTTCATGTGGTGGAGCCTCTCTGCTGAGGGATAGGAGCTGTCTGGAAGCCAACTAGGACAGGTACAGGAGTGGAAGTCGTCAAGGAAGGCCAAGTGAGTTTAGGAAAATATTACTTTGGCCTTTTTTTCCTTAATATCTTAATGGTGCTGCCACATCCGCCAGCATTAAAATCGTGTTTTACACTGTAAAACAAACAGAAGCAAATGGAAAGAACTAATCTTTAAAGAGCGGAGGTGGAGGTAGAAATTGAGATAAATAGAAAAATCAATGTTATCAGCAACACAGAAGCCAGTTTTCAAATGTGTGGTGTTTAACGGGGCAAGCAGTCTGAGTCTTGCAACAGCATAAATCATTACCTGCAGAAAAAGAGGGGGGAAAAGCAGGGAAGCAGTATCAAAATGTTCAAATAACATACACACACTTTAAGTAACTATCTGAAAGCTAGTAACACTATATGGCTGAATGACTCCTAAGGATAAACATGTAAACAATGACATAGTGAATTTATTTATTTATTTTTAGTCTAAATGTTGAAATCTACCATAATTTCCACAGTGTGGTTACTCTGGCATACCTGTGGGTTGCTGCTGTGGGTGCAGGTGTTGCCATCCCTTGGGGCCATCCTCCTGGTTTTAGAACTTTTCAAGGTAGCCTTGTTAGGAATACTCCTTTTGTCCTGTAGCACTGTCTCAGTCGAGTATCAAGAGTTATTAAGCCGTGTCTGCATACGGATGCTAAGGGCTGCTTCTGTTTTCCCTGCCATGGTAGGCTTCTTGCCTACTGGCTGTATCTACTTGGAGCTTTTAAAAAACTTTTGTATTCTTAGGATAGCACCATGCATTTTTCCTGACAGCCCTTGGTCAGTCCTGGTGAGATATTCTCAATGATTCATCTTTAGTTATATCACCGTGAAAAGAAAAATGCTCTTTTCTTTGTACTTGGAAATACAGTAGTGGAAGAAGCAGAAAGTATGTGTGATTTGTAATCCTATAACTGCTCAGGAAGCATACCGTGTTAAATATATATATGTGTGTCTGTATACTTAGGTTTTTTCTTCTCAAACCTTGCTACGAATATCGACTTACTCAGCTGGATGTTTAATGGTGTTGCAGTCTGTGCATTGAGTGACCCTGCCATAGCTGGATGTTCTGTGAATAATCCACTCCTGACTGACAGTTTCCAGAACACGGTTGCCTTGAATTTTACCTCTGTTAAGGCAACTCCGATTTTGTTCTTCTGTGAAGATCTACGGTGACTTTAGTAACTTCATTTGAAAGTGTTGCAGCTCTTGCCGATCACCCAAGCTTAGTATTCCTGAATGAGCCCCACTAGTCAGTATTTGTTTTATGTGACCGGGGAGGTTGAATGTTGACATTGAATGCTCACAGCAATATTTGTTTTCCATATTACCACTTCTTACTGTTCTTTTTTTTTGTCATGCATGACTGGTTGTGCTGAAGTCAGTGTTTACTTACCATAATAGGTTACTCATCTTGTCTCTTAAGATAAAAAAAGTCCCTCGATCTGTTTTATATCAGTTCTTCAGCCAGGGAGATGACAAGTGATGAAAGCCAACATGAAAGAGAATGAATTATTAGGAGGTTCAAAGGAATTTTTACTTCCTGACCCCAAAGTTTCTGTCATTTTTTGAGGAGTGCTGCTATCACAATGTGCATTTGCAAGACTGTAATGTCTTCTGCAAGCTAAATAGCAGTCTGGGTGCAGCACAGGCAGCCTGTCTGCTCGCTGTGGGGTTAAGAGTGCGTGCTGGCAAAAATGTGTGTTGTCAGGCATATGCTCGTATATATGTTATTTTTATGGCACAGCTGTGTCTCTACTGGGGGTTTCTGTCAGCAGTTGTCTTGGTAAGACATTAATATCTCCACACTTTAGACTGACATTGCAAAAGTGACAGAAGTCTGCCGCAAAGATCTGATCTGTAGACACAGAATATATTGGGTTTAGGGAGCTACAGGAGCAAAGCTATTTTTCTGTCTTGCCTTTTTTAAGATCAATCAGTCAAACTGCTGCTTCTTTTACTTTTTTTTTGCTTTTCAGGAATACATTTTGCAGCAGTGTAGCTACTGCTAGCCTGTTACTTTTTCAGCCAGATCATGTTCATTATGATAACTTCTTTTAAAATCCTCAGAAATTATTCTGTGGTTAGAAAGTAGATTAACTTTCAAACCAAACATGTTCCTTTCTAACACCTGCTGTTACCTACTTCAGTAAGTCTTTTAAGTATAGTTTTCCAAGGTACAAAACTAATTACCTCTCACATTATCTATGTCCATCCACGTGACAATCACTGTGCGTAGCTTGCTCCCAAAAGCCACAGCTCTGTTCTGTTTGGTTTTGTGACTTTTGCCACATATAGAGTGGTTTGGGTTGGAAGGGACCTTGAAGATCATCTAGTTCCAACCCCCCTGCCATGGGCAGGGACACCTCCCACTAGGCCAGGTTGCTCAAAGCCCCATCCAACCTGGTCTTGGAACAGGGATGGAGCATCCACAGCTTCCCTGGGCAACCTGTTCCAGTGTCTCATCACCCTCATAGTGAAGAACATCTTCCTAATTTCTGACCTAAATTTGCCCTCTTCCAGTTTGAACCGGTTACCCCTTGTCCTATCACTACAAGCCCTTGTAAAAAGTCCCTCCCCGATTTTCTTGGAGGTCCTCTTCAGATACTGGTAGGCTGCAATGAGGTCTCCCCGACTTGGTGCCATTCCCCTATAGTAAGATGCTCTGTGATAGCTCCACACTCTTGGTTGGATAACCAGTGCTTCTTGATATATATAATTTCAAATTGTTGTATGTTGTAGATGAATGGGGAGAAGTTAAGCATGAATTACTCAATTTTAGTTCCTTCCCGTACTTTCTTAATAAATCAACCAAATAAGACACAGTAATTATTAGTTACACAGTACTATCAACATACTAACTATAGGATTTAAACCAACTATCTAGAAATTAACTACACAGAAGCACTTAAAGGTCAGAGCTTTGTCGATGAAATCTGTGCTCACTCTGGACATCATGAAAGTGGTGGATAAAAATGCAGTTTGAATACAAAAATCCAGAGTGATGGTAAAGTTACGCACTTTCACAGCAAAATACTAATAATCCTGATTAAGTTCTATCAAATCGCTTTAGCAGCAAGAGTTGCTGGCCCCTAAAGATCAAGGAGAAAATTAAATCTGGCATTAAACTTGACTGGTCTTCTGTAAAAACATCTGTACGTCTATTTTACATTTACTCTTACCATATAATCATTCTGGTTGGAAGAGACCTTTAACATCATCAAAACCAACTGTTAACCCAGCACTGCCAGGTCACCACTAAGCCATGTCCCTCAGCACCACATCTCCATGGCTTTTAAACCCCTCCAGGGCTTTCTTCCAGAAAGAAAATTTTATGGTGTTTCAAGAGTAATGAAAGGATATTCCCTTTTAGGACACTGACAGAGGGTTATATCTTCTCAAAAACTTTCAAACTTGACCTTGAATATAAGTTATATTTCCTCATCATTTACTGAAAAAAAACACTGGGTAAAATAGTTTATTGCTGTCTGTCTACAAATACAAATTCTATTAACTGCTCTGATGTTCTGTGTTTATTGTCAACAGCTAAAAAGAAATATACCAGCGTATTTGGCTCCTTGGAGAGCATCTCCACGTGTCTTTAGATCCTCCAGATCAGAACTCAAGCCAAATCTAGCCAGCGATGCTGTTGTCTATGCTCCGCTTCAAACATTCACCGAAGAGGAGACAATGCTGAAAAACATGGGTACCTCTTATCTCTGTGGTTCAAATTCAGAAATGTTGAATGAGGAGGGAAATTTTAGCTTTAAAAGTTCTTTTAATTATTTAATTCTAGCTAAACACTGAGATTGTTGTGTGGGATTGTGCTTAATTTTAACACCGCTTTAGCTCACAAGAGAAAAATGTTGTGGTGTTCTTCCATGTTACCGTAGCACCGTTCCGCAAACCGCGGTGCAGTTTACTCTGCATAAATAAATATTAACTGTTCAAAACCGTTGCTGTCGCAGAAGTGCAGTTGCCTGGTGTTGACTCGTGCCCTTTCCGAAGTGTTTAGTTTGGCTACAGTTAACCTCTCTGCCTGGTTTTTGAAGGTTTTAAATATACCCAAAATAGTGACAGATGGGATGTGATGAAGGAGACAGTGTTTTAGAAGCGATCCTCAGAGCAGAGGTGGAAGAGTGAGGACCGGCACATCTGGGAGAGAGTTTGTAAAAGGCTCCAATTAAACAGGAACAGTCTTACAGGATGTTGTGCACTCAAAATAACATGTGTTAAAAGCCTGGGTCCACCTTTCCTTTAATTTACAAACAAATGAAACCTGCAGGTTTAATTTATAAAGAAATAGGATACAGCTAACCAAATAAGGGATGTATTTGAAATATTTTCTATCTTTTTTTTTTTGTCAACCAGTGTTACATCAGCATGGCTGAGATGCTTTCAAAGTTTCTGAATTTATAGGAAGTGGTTGTTTCAGTTTAGAGAGCTGTATCTGAGTTGAGACAACAAAGGTGGCACGTCACCATCTTTCACCTGGGCAACGTTTCATCCTTGGAATCCAGCAGAGTCAGGGAATACGTGCATAACCTGCCAGAAGTACCACACTGCTGTCACATGGATCTTCCAGGAGAGTGTTAGAATACTTACACGCTTTCTTTCTTCTCTTTGTTACAGTGGCAAAATTTGCTGAGGACCGAGTTGCACCTTTGGTGCAAAAAATGGATGAGAATTCAGAAATGGAAGACTCTGTAATACAGGGATTGTTTGAACAAGGGGTCTGCACATTTTTACTTCATCTTTTATTCAGAAAGTGGCATCATTTTCCAACTCTCTAGCTGTGCACTCTTCAGACTTTTAATTTAAAGATTGAGGGATATAATTATAATCATTACAAATTTTGGATTTATCAACAGCAAGGCAACTTTCTCTTCTTTTTTACTGCATTATCGTGCTTCATCTTTCACTGTAATATTCTTTCCATCTCTCCCTCTCCCTCAGCGCAGTCTTCATCTTACCTTTGAGTTCCTTGTCTTCCTCCTCCCACCCTATTTTTTTTTATTTGGATAAGCATAATTGTGTTAAATGCTAGAACCAGCATGACTGTGGTAAGTGTTGGTGGAAAAAGGTATCAGGAGTCCTCTATGTCCTTACTGGCCAACCACGAGGACTTGGGTCGCAAACATCCTTTTGATCACTCCTGGCTTCAATTTTAGCCTTTCCTGCTATCAAACCTAAAGCTTGTCTGGGGTTCGAATATCATTTTACACAATGACAACTCTAAATATTAGACTTCAGTTGAGGTGGCAATTGTCCCGGAAAATGTAATCAAATAAGGGTGATGCTTGGCCTGTATACTGCGCACATTAGTTATTAACTACTTGGTGAAGAATTGTTAGTTTGTTATGGGTATTGAGGGAAAACAGGTCTTTGGGGAAGGATCTGGAAATACTTGCATTCTGGGGTTTTCATTTTAGTCTCTTAAATATCAGCTTGGACTTACAAGTTGTTGGCAGGAACCAGCAGATTGATCCATTTGCATCTTTTACATTGCAGCTGATGGGTATTGAGCTTGGGGAAGAATATGGAGGAACCGGAGCTTCATTTTTTTCAACGATATTGGTGGTAGAAGAATTGGCCAAAGTTGATGCAGCTGTAGCTCTTTTATGTGAACTCCAAAATACACTAACAAATAAGTTGTTTACCACATATGGAACAGAAGAACAAAAGAGAACTTACTTGCCCAGAGTCACTAGAGATCTGGTGAGTCAAATTCTCACTTTACTAAGCTATAATATAATTTTCAATCGTTATGTAATGTTAGAGGGGTGGGGTTTTTTTCAGTAACTAAATGGGTGACTGCAACATTGGAAAATACCTGTGAACTTTGAAATACAGGTTAGAGCTGAGATCTGTGGTGATACAGACACGTCATGTCATCAGTAGCTGAGAGGTAAAAGTGGAAAGGCACTTACTAGTTTCATTAAAATTTAATTTACTATGGAAAATAACTTTAAAGCAGTTGACTTTGAGAGACATGTAATTATATACTGTTCCTATTCTTAATCTCCTGTCTGAAACTTAGTTACTTTGATGCAAGAGGTGAAAAATGTTTGCATTTAAGAGATTGGTGCTTGTGTATAACTCTTACCATTGCAGAATTTGTTATATTTTGTGCTTGTGTGTTTAGTAAAACGGAAACTGAATTTTCCCCTTCAATTGACAGATAGGCAGCTTCTGTCTGTCGGAGGCTGGATCTGGCAGCGATGCTTTTTCTCTGAAGACTCGGGCTGAAAAGAAAGGAGACTACTATATTATCAATGGCTCAAAGATGTGGATTAGCTTAGCGGAGCACGCAGGAGTTTTCTTTGTGATGGCAAATACAGATCCATCCTTAGTAAGTTGCTGAAGAATCGTTGCGTTTCGGTGACGGTTGATGATATATGAAACTATGGACTTTATATTAATAATCTGATGTTAAAGGTTAAGACTCTTTGCACCTTTTCCTAGCTGACAGCAAACCTTTAAAAATATTTCCCAACAAAAACTGAGAACTCACCGAGCAATTTAATAAATTCCTTCCACCAGGGAAAATAAAAATGTCAGAATCATAATTGCTTAGATGAAGAGCACAGCATGCACGGGTGTTCTTCGGAGTAACAGAATAATAGATAATCTTAAGTTTTTCCAACCCTTAACTGACAAGTTGCTGTTGTTAAAAGGCGAGATAGAGCTTAGGCTACATCTACTGGAAAACTAAAAAGGATACAACATCAAAGTGTGTTCAGATAAAACAATCCATAGCTGAAGATGCATGTTTCATGTTCTGTCACCAATTTAGATCAAGGTAATAGACTCAGAAAAGTCAACTGCAGCCTTTAAAGTGTACTCTACCAATATGTTAGTGATAATCAAATACAAAACTAAATTGTTTAAAGCTTCTGTTTATTTTTTTAAACTTCTTCCAGTATCTCTTTCTTAAAAATTCAACTTGAAGGTATTTATTTTTAAAATTAAAATTTCAGGCTTTGACTAAATAAGAAGAGGGCTTTTTCTTTCATTGTGTCAAACAGTTGAACGTTGTGTCGCTTTCTGAATTTTTATTCATTTATTCACAAGCTGGTGGGTGATTTGAGTACTACATACAATGAAAATGTATTTTATAAGCCAGTTTCTATATTTGCTAACTGCTGTGCGCTGCTGTTTAATCTGGAGATGTTTCTGTATTAGTGTAACACTTAAAAAAAAAAAATCATATATTGCTTAAAGTTAGAAATTTGCCTTTAAATATTCAAGGAGGAGATTAAAAGTCAGTGCTGCTTGTGGAGGTCAGTATAAATGAGAAAACAGACCAGTGTAGAACTGTGTCCTGAAACGTACACTCTGCACTTCCAGAAGAACCACAGGACTGTCACCCTTTCAGTGGGAGGAGGTGCTGTGGATGTAGGAACAGGAAAAGATGGAAGTACAGCCTGGAACACCTTGCGCTTCTGTCTCTTGGGCCTTCTAGTATGTTGTGTTAGAGATGCCGCGGTGGTTGTGGCTGGGGGAAATGCTGAGGGAGCAACAACAAGCAGTGGAAAGTTAGGAGAATTGGGAATAAGAGTTCCATAGCGGGAAAGAGAGATCAGTGGCTGTCAGGAATCACTATTCTGTACCAAGAATCTAGTTTAAGGTGTCAAAGATCTGAAGATTTTAAGCCTGTACATAGGAGATGCCCGAATTTAGATGTGCTATACAATCTATGTGTTGTCACATGCATTACGTTCATCATCTGAATCCCAGACCGACTCTTTAAGCTTTTTTGTAACAACCATCATCATGATTTCGGAGAACTTTATTGAGTTTATTCCCCCTACCTCCCTGAGGTGAAGAGGGAGTGATACCATGTCCCGCAAGCTGGAATCACAAGGGGAACGTGTGAATCTGGGTGTTGGATTGTTGTTTGACAGTGACACTTGTTCCAACAGCGAGCAGGAACTTCATTGCACAGCCATTGCTTTCCCAGTGATTTCCAGGATAGACAGGCACCACAGTCCTCTGTTTCATCTACATCACACCAGTCCCGTGTCTTATCAAGAGAACTTTTAAGGTTGTTCTGTTTGTTTTCCACGTGGAATATTTTAATAGGAAGGTCTCTCTGGCCTTTGTTCAACCATAATAAGGAGACATAGAGAGAACAGATGATGGTGCCACGGTTTTATTCAGGAATATAGTGTTAAGCAGGTGTAAAATTTTGGTACTGGAATATATATTTTGACCACCATTGGGTGGTATAAGTAGAAAAACCAGTTCTTGATTGATTTTTAATTCATCCTAGGGATACAGGGGAATTACATGCTTCATAGTAGATCGCGACACAGAGGGACTTCACGTAGGGAAGAAGGAGGACAAGCTTGGAATCAGAGCGTCTTCTACCTGCCCAGTAACGTTTGAAAATGTTAAGGTATTGTAAGTCGTTTAGCTATTGAAGCATAATTTCTGTCTAATTGGAGCTTGGCCACATCTAAGGAAAGAATTATAACTGAATTCTCTTTTATTTTTTTCCTTAGACACACTAATTGTTTGGCATATTTTAACTTTTTCCTCCTTAATCTTTTACAAAAGTCACGGCGGGGGGGAGTTTTTAAAAATCTTGTTTTTCTCAATCATCAGTTTATAATCACATGCATCAGGGAATGTTCTAATCAGATATTCTAGTAATCAAATGTCTGCCTTCGCTTATGAGGAACATTAAATAAAACGTCTACACTGATTCACCCGTGAACCCTACTTGCAGTTGCAAAGCAGAATAGGACAGGAATAATTGAACGGTTTTATTCTTTAGGTTCCTGAGACCAATATCCTGGGACAGGTTGGACAAGGTTATAAGTATGCAATTGGAATGCTGAATACCGGCAGGATAGGTATTGCTGCACAGGTGGGTAATTTTGTTTAATACTGAGTACGACCAGTATGTAATTTTGAATTTGGATTGAAATTTGCAAAATATTTAAAGCTCCTAAGGATAAACTATTTAGAAAATACTTTATTCAAAACTCAATTGCCACTAGATGTCACTGTTCCTGTGTCTGAGTTACAGTAAAATACTGAAACAACTGTAAATGGTGAAATTCTCCTACGGTGATAGAAGCAATAGATTTAGAAAGCATTAAATGACAATTAGTTTGTCTGTGGTCCTTAACTTACTGCTACTGAAACATATCCACATTTTTATCTTGCATTATGCAGATTTATTTTACACAGTTATCTAGCTCTGGAAAATAGAACACACTGAAATATATAATAGTAATGTTTCCAACTGTGATTGTATGAGAATGCCAAATGTGACCTTATGCCATGTTTTGCCAAGAACTTATTTTTAAAAGTAAATTTTAAAAATAATTATGTTTATATATATATATATATATATAGCAGAAGTGTCCTAGTTCATTGTTTTGTTTAAAAATTGCACCTTATGGCATCTTAGGAAAAAATATTTGCTGACCTCAGAGAGACCATTTCAAAATCTTGTGCTTTGTTGTAAACTCCATTTGGATCTCAGATTGCTGCTAATTTCACTAGAAATCAGGTTCAACCCTATAATAAAATGACTTACGCCAAGCTTTTTCTATTTTTTATTTACTTTTGAAAGCAATCTTTTCTTTTTTCCTACTTCGTTGTGGATATAGTTGTGCTGTATAGGGTGTAATGTGTCTGTACGACCAGTTGCCTGTATCTTTTGCCATAGTTTGTGGACAGCCCAGGCATAATTGTCCTCATGAGATTTAGACTTTCCCCGTGGCAGTACACTATGCTGCTAAACGGGTTGGCTTTTCTATCATTTGTAAAGATTATCTGTGATTAAATTTTGTCTGATGCAGCATTTAAAAACTAGGGCTGTGGACCCTGTTGTTCTCACAGATATAAATAATAGAGGCTCTGGCAGTAAAATACATGGTCTGCATTTTACTCTTAATTACTCCAAGTTACATGCAGAACCTAATTAAAAGTTAAGGTCAGGTAGTTGTTATATCTTAGCTACTACTTTCTTAGCACCTTCAAATAAGAAGAAATGCACTTGAATGGACAAGAACAGCAGTTCTAAAGCCCTGCTGTATTGAATTTAGTTTGCAGTAGTAATAGTTTTAAAAGAAAATGAATGTATAAAATGTAATTGTGGCTGTGGAAACAATTTCAGATAGTTTCAGTGCAAGGTTGATGCATGTATTGTTACAGGTGCTGAAGTGGTAGGATGAGGTGTAATGGCTTCAAACTGGAAGAGGGGAGATTTAGATTGGAAATTAGGAGGAAATTCTTCACTTTGAGGGTGGTGAGACACTGGAACAGGTTGCCCAGGAAAGCTGTGGATGCTCCATCCCTGGAAGTGTTCAATGCCAGGTTGGATGGGGCTTTGAGCAACCTGGTCTAGTGGGAGGTGTCCCTGCCATGGCAGGGGGGTTGGAACTAGAT
>JAVSBS010006757.1:0-21535 GCA_033124195.1 Coracias cyanogaster | reverse complement strand
TGAGACCCTGGCCCAGGTTGCCCAGGGGGGCTGTGGATGCTCCATCCCTGGAGGTGTTCAAGGCCAGGTTGGACGGGACCTCGAGCAACCTGGTCTAGTGGGAGGTGTCCCTGCCATGGCAGGGTATTGGAACTGGAGGATCTTTGAGGTCCCTTCCAACCCAAACCGTTCTCTGATTCTCAAGTCGTGCGAGCACACAGGGCAGTGGTGGGGGGGACACAACAGGACATTGCGGGGAGGAAAAGAAACAAACTCTACTGAGTACTTTATATTAGTGTCACTTCTGTCGCAGAAAAATTTGAGTTTATCTCTGTTTGCCTTTTTGTCTAGGAAAAAAATGAGCAGGACTTCTAAGTATATTTATAAAACTCTGTTTTTGAAAGGGGAGAGCAGTGATGTCAAAATTAGTGCTCTGGGAGAGGAGTGGAACTTGCATAAGATATATTTGTGTCAGGTAAGTGGCTTCTTATTTACAATAGAAAATGTATTTTTAATAAAAGAATATCTGGTAAATGTTAAGTGTGACTTTAGATTTTTAAATTTTTTTTCCCTTATTTCAGGTTTATCATTCTTTGTGTGGATGCAAACAGTCAAACACTTTTGTTGTGCTTTTGATAGCAATGTTAGAGAGCATAGCTGGAGCTTTGCGCTTGGGAAGTTTCTTCAGCTCTATTTTTTTAATCTTTTTATCCTAACCTTGGCACATCCTTTGCAAAAACGGTCCTGAAAATTGTCTCTCCAAGTCCTGAGAACATGCTCTTGTTTGCCAGACAAGCATCTGAGAATCTCCTGCAATGTTAATATTATTGCAGAGCAAAAGAAAGTGTTTCCAGAATAAGTTTGTAAAGCTAACCTGGTTCAGTTTGACTGCTCACTGGGGCTCGAGTAGAGGAACCTGAAGTGAAATAGCTGGAGCTGGGTCTCTGTATTTGTTATCTCCATCCTTGGGTGAAGGGCTTTTTGCTGCTGCATGAGGAAGATATGCACAGAAGCTCTAACGGGAGTAAACCTTAGCGCACACCTACAAAAAAGATGCTGTTTCCACAAGTGTTGTATTTTGGGCTTGCATCACGGTGAAGTTCTCGGTGCTTTTTCTTGTGTTTTGGGAGTGACGAGGAGCTGTTATCTGTTCTGTCATAGGAAAGAACAGAGAGTGCTGGGGAGGAGCCGTGGCTGTGTCTTGAAATGTCGAATTCGGTTGTGCTGTTAACTTGAAAGTGGGAGTCTAGCCTCCGAAGCAATTTATTTGAAGCAGAAGAGAGAGTAATGGCAGAAACTATAACTGAAAATGGATGCACTTTATTGGCTGTAGTAGAACAAAGTTACACATGACAAAGTGAAGGCGTCACTGTGAGATTCTTGGCAGGTTGAAAGCAGATTCTCTGGTGTCCCCAGTGATGGTAGAAGCAAATTCTTGATTTTGTTGTTGTATTAGTGCTGCAGTCGCCGTGCAGGTACAGCAGGTATTTGTATTGATGACCGTGAGAGAGATTTAATTGCTTTCTTGTAGGAAAAAAACTTCATTAGAACCTTTGAAAGAGCATGGAACGAGGGCAGGAAAGTCATTTGTGTAGAGCCCGAGACCCACCAGTGACAGCCACCTCTGAGTGACTAGCGCGGGCAGCAAACAGACACAGCTTGAACCTCTGTATAACAAAGGGAGCGTGTAAGCAGGTTGGACAGACAGACTGACATTTTGTGGGGTGGGCACGGTGCTGGTGCATGCTTAGACTGTTGCTGACGGTAGTGATTTGATTGTCGTGGTGGTTCTGTCATTGCTGCGCCTCAAGTTCAGGAAGCTACTCTTTAAAACTTAGTGTGGGCTGATGGCTAAAGTTGAATATTCAATTACTCCCATGGATGTTTTTTAACAGATTTGGTTTTAACATTCTGCCATTGGACTTGATGATCTTAAAGGTCTTTTCCACCTTAAACTTTGAAAAGTTGTGATTTTGTTCTGTAGAGGCCTTGTTGTACAAGCGATGTTCTGGTGAGGTGAAGTTTTGGGGTTAAGTTAAACTTTCTCCGATGTCAGGTCTCTATTTCAATTCATTCTCTGCTGTTTGAATTCTATTACTACAGGTAAAACATTTTTGGAGGTTAAAAAGAACTCTCTCTGTAAATTACTGATCATGAAGTTATGACTTCTCCTCTGCCTCGTTCAGCAGACTCTCTCAGCCCCAATGTCTCTGGTTTCCCTAATCTCTCAAGTGACGTTAGGTTTGAGAAAGGACAGTAAGTGCTGCTCTGCCTGTGAATGGCAGGGCTGAGGAATGCAGGATCTCCTTCCTCTGGTGCTACTCAGTGAAATGATAAATCCTGATGGAACTGAGGATGGCAAAGCTGAGGTAGCCTTGTGAGGCTTGGCAAGATGAGTCAGGTCCTGGTTTGAGAGTAGGGCATTGTACCTCAGAGCAGCTTCGTGATACACCGCAGGGATCGAGGTATTTACATAATCAAATAACATCCAAATTGGGTTTTCTGTTGTTTGCTGCCCCGAGTTGAAAGGGGAACAAGAGGTCAGGGAATTCGGTGCTGTACAAATAGACTTTATTTCTTTGATCTCTCAGGTAAACTTCAGTGATAGCATCTCATAATGGGCACCTCTGCTGCTGAGAAGGAAAATCAGGAACCCTAGTAGAGCAGTGTATTTCACTTCATTTGGATGGAATCCTATCAAATTCTAGTTTTATATGCCTTACACTTTATAATAAAAGGTATATTTACATCGGTGGTGTATGTGTATGTGTCCTTGGTATGAGACTACAACCTTGTACATTAATTTGTATGTCTTGCATGCTTTTTTTTTTTTTCCCTCCCAGTACCCAAACTGGCATTCCCTAATGCCTGCAGGATTTGTTGTCTGCTGGTAACATGAAGGACTAATTATATCCCCGTCGTTGGTGTGGTTTGTAGGAGAAGAGCTTATGTGGCTTTTCTGGCCTTTTTAAAGCTCTTTAATTACCTCCCAGTCCAAATTTTCTATTTGTGTTTTCACCTCAGAAATAGAGCAAATACAATTAGCCCATTCTCAAGTATGTCAAATGTTTTAGCTTGTGAAAAGTTCCCTTAATACATTGTTTTTCTGCATAAAGGTAAATATTAACGGGTTTTTTGTTCCGTGTGCTGCTTTTGACAGTGCTAATTTGAATGAAATCTCTTACTTGACGTCTTTTTCTCTTCTCTTCTCTCATATAGTCAGGCTATTTCTCCAGTATGTTCAGTGGCGCTTGGAGGGAATCCAGCATGGCTGTCATAGAGCTGCAGATTCCTGACCAAAACATCAATGTAGAAGGTAAGTGGGAACTTTTTATTGTAACATAAAGTCTGACAGCAGGGCTTAAGTCAAAGCAAAAAGTAACTGAGAATATATAATTATTTTTAAGAATAATTTTCAAACTAAATAAGAACTTTGAGCGAATGAGTTCTGTGCCCGTTCAGTTTTGAGCTTAACTCGGGTCACCAGGAGAGTTGAGTTCATTCTTGGAGCTCTGAGTTGGGAGGCGCGGCAGGAAAGCCGCCATTTGTCCTGTTGTTTGGGCATCGGGGCTCTTCAGATGCATGCAGCTCCCGTGGAGACCCAGGTGTAGAGTGGGACTCACATCTTCATCTGTCTGCTCTGCAAGAGCTGCCGAGCGGAGCGCTCGCAGGGGACCGGGCACATGTTCCACTGTGCTCCCAAGCACCACAGAGCGAGAAAGTGGCATTTTTAGAAGAATTACAGAAAAACTTGCCACGTCACAGCGATAAATCGCCATGACGCCGATGACTGATGGCAGAGAAGCATCATGAGGTTTAACTTGTATCTAGCTCTCCACATCGCTCCCTGGTGTGACTTGGTGGCTGTTTGAGATGAATATTTTAAATAGCAAGAAGGATTGTGCTTTATCTGGCAATATTAACGTGCAGACACTTTGTCCTCAGCGTATGTGTGCCCTCGGGCTGGTAAACACTGGCTTTTTATCCCGTGCAAATAAGGTTGTGGAGAATGTGTGCACCGAAGGGGTCTGGTTGTAGCTAAGGGTTCTGGGGGGTTTCCCTGCTCTTGGTCTGACCCGTGGCCTCTTTTCAGCTCTGCAAGTGGCTTTCGGCTCGCTCTATAGAGACGATGTGCTGGTAAAACCCGGTCAAGTCATTTCAGTTTTAGCAGCAGCCTGCATGCTGCAGCTTGTAAGTAATAAATATGCAATATTTTTATGCTTTCTTTTCAGGTAGAGATAAGTTCATAACACTTTGCGCGCGTGCACTGTTTCACCCAGAGAAATGAATCATCTTTTCAGACAAAGTGGGAGAAAACCCAAATGTAATGCGGCGATTTCATTTAAAAATGCCATGACTAAGAGGCAGTTGGAATATTAAGCACCGCTTTGAGAATCATATCTAGAAGTAGATTAAAATATGTTTTAACAGCTAATTTCTTCTACCCTGAAGGTATTCATTAAGCGTTTCTTTCACGTCATGTATTCTTAAGTAAAATCACTTTTTTTCTGAGGTTAGTGTAGGTCACTGTAGCGTGTGAGACTCTGGTAATTGTTTGTGCAGTTCATACAAATTTTAGTACCTGATCTTTGACGCTTCTTGTTGGAAACTTTGAATATTTGTGGGTTTTTTCCTCCCCGCAGGATGGCTTAATCGAGCAATGTGGCGAAATAATGGAGGAAACCATTAATGCTGAAACCGTGTGTCATTATTATTATTCAGCGGAGACATACGGGTTGGACTTCGTGATGAAAAAGTAAGAATTCCTTTCTCTGAGCTCCTTTTGTCCATTGCTAATGAACAGTGTGAATTTACAAACAGGAAAATAATACCCAAGTTAATTTAATTTTTTTAGCTCTCTGACTTGGGCTCTGCCTGTCGTATTTGGCCTTCGAGTTTCTGCTGTAATAAATTACCTTAAAATTGCTGTAGATTGATTGGCCTGTGCTGTGAATGAGTGAATTACTAAAATATATTAGCAAGGACAATATAATACTTGTGATCATTGACTCCTTTATCGCAAAGCTGCTTTAATATTCAGCACTTAAGCTTAACTTTATCTTCGTCGGGAGGGATAATGAAACACTTGACACACTCCTGCTGTGAATTGGTCTGTTCTAAGAGCTTTTTGTGGCATTCCTGGTACTTTGAATTTAGCTTTCACTCTACCCTGTGAGAAAACTATGCAACTTTAGAAGTTTCCAAAAAATTTGGTGGTAAACTTCATGTTTTTGAAATAACCCTTCCGAGTTAAAGCAGCATTTCAGAATCGCACAGTACGTAGTCAGGCTTCATGAGCAGCTGTTGCGGGGATGTTGATATAGATAAGGAAAAAAAAAAGTTCAAAATGAAGCTACTAATTCCTTGCTTTTAATCTAGGTGCCTGGAATGGCTGTTGAATAACCTGATGACTAACCAGAGCGTCAAACTCTTCAAAGAAGTCAGGTATTTGGGCTTCAGTTAGCTTCCAGGGATGAAGCACAACTTCTTCCAAAGCATATCGCTCATGATAAACTTTCTAGGCTATTGCTGGTTGCTGGTTACTGAGTTTGCTTTCTTGTTTTTGTCTGTACTGTCCCATTACATGGCTTTGTTTTGGTTTGTTTTTTTTTTCAGCATAAACCTCATGAAAGAGCTGATCAGCTCTTCTAACCTGTTTGTGGTGCAGGTGGAAATGGATGTGTATACTGCTCTCAAAAAGGTACTTGGCAGAGGGCCTGGCTGGGGCTTCGCGAAGCTCAGCTTCTGTGATGATCTGTAACGCAAGGAGAACTTTAGTTTTTCTGGTATTTACTGGAAGTATTTATTAGAGTGTCATAATCTTTGTAGGAAGGATTGCAGTATGAAAATGTGCTTTTAATAATGCTTGTATTTTGTGTTTGAAAACTTTCATTAACTCACTGGAATTTGTTGGTTTTACCTAGTGGATGTTTCTTCAGCTAGTGCCTTCATGGTGCGGGTCTTTGGAAGAACTCTTAAATGAAGCTGATGCCTGGTTTGCCAGCTGTAGGAGAGGTAGGATTAACTGGCATGGCCTTGAATCGGGGAGGATGTGCATTGGAAGTGAAACATGATAGACTTCATCCACTGCCAGACTTCTGAAAATATTGGGGAAAACAAGTGGTAATTCAGATGCTGTGTCCTGCAGGTTTTGAGGCTGACATTGCGTTCCTGGAATCGGAGCAGGGCAGCGCGTTCCTGCCGGTGTTCGCTCACCTGCGACTGCAGTACATCGTCAGCGACCTGACGTCAGCCAGAGTTATCGAGAGGGATTCCCTGATACCCTCAGGTGAGCGAGCAGGTCTGTGGGCCTCTCCCAGCCTGTCCCACCCGAGAGTAATTGGGAACATCTGGGTATGTTTACTGGTCTTACCACTCACGTGTTTATCTCCAGCTTCAGAGTTGTGGTTGTGGCTTCAGCAGAAGCTGAATATTCAATTGACGTGTATAAGAGTCTTAAAAGACACACACGTATTGAGCATTAAGCATTTTGTTGATCAGTTTATCCAGAAGCTCTAATCAATACTCTGGTTTGTGACCCCAGAGCCACAGACATGCTAAAACGTTTTCCTTTTGAGAAAACAAAACTTGCTGGGACTCAACTGTTTTCTGCCATTGTCTCTCTAAAAAGAACTGGGAAGATTTTGGTAGAATTTGGAATCATACTTGAAAATGAAAACCAAAACCACCAGGTGCTGTGAACTCCTCTCTCATCTTCAGAGACAACTGCTCTTTACTAGCAGATTATGGCTGCAAGCGAGAGCACAGGAAGTTCCACCTCACCATGAGGAGGAACTTCTTTCCTGTGAGGGTGACAGAGCACTGGAGCAGGCTGCCCAGAGAGGTTGTGGAGTCTCCTTCTCTGGAGACTTTCCAGACCCATCTGGATGTGTTCCTGTGTGACCTGCCCTAGATTCTCTGCTCCTGCTTGGCAGGGGGGTTGGACTTGATGATCTCCAGAGGTCCCTTCCAACCCCTCACATTCTGTGATCCTACGATATTTAGGCTGATGGGGAGGAAATCTTTAACGTATTCTGCTCTTGTCCTTTTATTTGCGTTTTGACTTGTCTAAAACACATCCTCATTCTAGGTCCTGGTGCTTTTTGAAGCCCATAGAGTGAAGTGCCATTTAATGTTATTGTAGATTATTGCTATTAACGTTACATTATCACTGAAAAATAAAAAGCTTCGTGCTCATTGTGCTGCTGAGCTCCAAGCTCGCAGAGAGGCTTTGTTCTCTGCTCAGAAGCAGCACAAACCTGGCTGCCAACAGATGAATAAGGCTGGAAATGAGTTATCAAGTTGGGCTCTCACTTGAAAATGTCATTCATATCTTTTATCATGTGAAACACCCATCCCTCATGCTTTTTCCACTATTTTTTTTAAGCTACGACCTTTATTTTCTCCCTTCCCAGAGTCAGTTGTGCTCCTTGTAAACAGTGTTCACACTTCTCAGTGCTCAGCATTTGAATTTGCCTCCTGGTCTCCCTGCTCCCTATTTCACTGGTTCAGTGTTCCCTCATCACAGCTGAATCTTCGTGTTCAATTTTGCCTCTTAACTCCAGCAGGTTTTTTTTTTTTTCCTAGCTGTCGTGTACACAGCTTTGATTATTTTCTCAATACCTATCCACAGCATCCCTACCTGTTCACCCGTGTCTCTGGTGTCTGTTCATGAGTGTCATTGCCAAATGTCAATTCAGACTGCTTCAGTGGAGCTCCTTGTCACTCTTACTTGTAGCTTCTTGTCGTCGGTCCACGCTTGCAGTCTTGGGCATCGCTTTGTACTCTTGCCACGTGAATATTTCAACCTGTCTTTGAGTTCCCCTCCTGCGTTCCTCTGAAACTCAAGTTTTTTCATCTCATGTTGGCTCTTTCCTTCATGCTGCCATAGATGTCAACACAATGATGCGATGCCAAGCCAGACTCGTCAGGCTGTCTCTTCGGAAACCTGCCAGCCTGCTCAAAACTTCGGATGTTTTTCAAACCCTTCCCTTGCCATTGAGGTGATGCAGCGAGCGTCGCTTTGCTCCACGTGTCTTCCTTGGACCACTGCATCCTGCCTCTGCCAGAAATAATGGTTTAGTTGCTGTTTGTGGTGGGAATAACCGTGAGCACCTTGTGCTTTGAAATGTCAGAGGAAAGACCCTCTGTGGTAGAGGGTCCCTGCGGTGAGAGGAGATCTCGAGTCCTTCCTCACCACAAATCCACCAGTCCCTTGAGTGGAAGGGGACAATCGCTGCTGCTTCAATGCACTGGCTTTCCCTATCCCCTTATTTCCCTATTACCTTCAGAGATGGAGAAGAGACTGCTTTCTGCATGTAAAAGGCGGTGGCCCTGGCTGATGGTGTGCTCAGTGTTTATTGAAGAGTGTTTCTCCAACAGCAGGTGGAGACAGCGTGTTACAGAGCCCGGAGCCGCCTGGGTGAAGGCTCCGTTGGGTCATGTCCAGTAGATGGGGCAGGTTCAGACCTTGAGCAAGTGATAGATATTCTGCAGAAAAACGCAGGAAGAAGAGATCTGATCTTTGATACATATTTTATATGCTTCACTGATGTTGAAAGTGAATAGGATCCATCTAACTTCAGATTGGTACAGATTGTAATCAGTGTAAAGGCATCTTTACTGTGATAAAAACCAAGATAACATTGGGTGAATGACCCTCTGGAGGCTGAATTAAATGGTGACACGGGAGAACTGTGGATTATTTCCTCATGAAGTGGCTTTGTTGGCATGTGAATCAGATGGTGCAAATCAGAGACCTGATTTCCTTGTCCTAATGTTGCTGCTGTGGTCATTTACTGGAACTGTGACAGGCAGCCTCTTTTAGTGCTCTTCAGTGGATAAATGTGGTGTCTGTACTCAAACCCAGAAGCCTTCTACCTGTGCACGTCAGATAAAGGGTGTTTTTTAAGCTATTACAAGATTAACTGTGACCTTGAGGCCCATTTCCTTGCACTTACTGAATGAGAAAGTGTAATTTTCACATAGTCCACAAGGTATTGGAGAGCGAAGTGGTTGCTCCTTGGTAGTTAAGTGGTTTATAAGCGGTGATAAATGCTGAAATGGGCTTTGCTGTGTAGTCATAAAGGCAGTGTGACGGCAATTTCTGAAGGAAAGAGTATTTGATGTTCATGCTCTACCACTGATTATTAACTTAAAAAAATAAATAAGTAAAAAACTTGAAGTCCAAGAGAACTGGGAGAGCGAGGAGGGAAGAAGAGCACAATGTGGAGACTTCTGTGAGGAATGAAGTGCTGTTAGAAATGGCTGGACGGTTTGTATTGTAGTGTAAGCATTTTAGATTGTTCTGGATAAAATTGCTCTCAGGGAGGCAAAGAAGGAAACCGTGTTGAACAGTTGAAAGAAATGGTGTGATTTGGTTTTGGGTTTTTTTTTTAATACCCTGTATGTGTATAGGAGCTGCAGGAGGAAATTGAAATACTGCACTAGGAGCCCACAACAGGATGAGCTCTTATAGAAAAGACATTAAGAGATGGAAACCCACAATGTGAAGGGTTCATTGTTCAACTACAGTTGGAATATGGTGTATGAAATAGATCTGTACATGTACAAAAAGAGAAGATGCTCTATGTCTTTATTCTTCTAGCACATCCCTTCTCAGTTCCTTACCTGTATAGTTTTCCTTAAATTGTTTTTATACTTCCTGATTTATTTCAGTTAATTCCGACTTTGGTGCTATCTCAGGCTGAATCTTCTCTCTAGAGTTAGCAGGGCAAGGGCTGGTTTTTATTTCTGCATCTGGGACCTTAAAGGCAATCTCAGCACTGTGCTCTCCCTTCTCTCATCTTCATCAAGTACCTGCTCTGGTTTTGTGGTCACAGTGGTTCTCACTGTTCCTGTCCCAGTCCGTTCCTTCCCAGAGTTTGTTCTGGTATGTGACCTTGTGTGCTTGCCCCTGTTCCTTAGGCTGCCCTGACCCCTTTTGTGTAACTGACCCAAAAAATGCTAGTTTCTCTTTTGCCTCTTGGTTGCAACTATTAAATTAATACAGCCGATAAAATCTTGGTGTTCTCAGAGGAAACCGTGATTTATGTTTTTTCCTGGTAGGGGACAATTTCTGTTTGTTTTTACCCCATCTGTGATAAGTCTCTGTTCCCTTTATCCTTTGATTCTGTTTTCTTCTTGTTTAATTTGTGTAGAATTCCATCGGGTGTTCAGAAAGCAGCGTCTTCTCCCAGGAGCTCGTTAGCAAGCTCCTCGAGTGAACAGAACTTTGCGTTGAGTTGCATCAGCTCTGGCACTGGTGACGAGGGGGGAGCAGTCCTGTGTGGCCGGGGGTACTTGGTGATTCGTGTCCGTGCAGCTGCTCCTGTAGCTGAGGCCTGGGGACAAATGACACGAGGGCATTACCAGGCAGTGGGTTTACTTGGGCAGTTTGTTTGATAAGTGTAACCTTATTATTTCAATGTGTTTTATTTCTGTGTTTCACATGTTTATGAACATCCCCATTCCCAGCTCCAAAGACACCACCAAGCTTATTTATTTTTTTTTAATTTTAGAATGGCTGTCCTCTGTTTACAAACAGCAGTGGTTTGCCATGCTCAGAGCAGAACGGGAAGATATTGGGTAGGTATTTTACAGGCTTTCCTTTATATCTTTCTTAAATTAGAAACCTTCCTCTCATATCAATTCTGACATTGATTAACTTTTGGAGTTTACGTTAAGAAGAGTGGGGGGGAAGCAGACTCAGTGCTTTTAAACTCTCGTGGTTTCTGGAGCTGTCCCTTCCCTTGGGCTGGCCGATCTCCTGTCCTTTAACAGCAGAACTCTAGGATACAAGTAATGTGGCCAGAGGTAAATGCTGGGGAGGGATGTTCTGCATTTTCCTTTATGTTGGTTCACGCTTCTTACCAGTGCTTTGCCTCAGTACGTGTGTTGAGGCTGTGAAAGAGTAATTTATTAGCCTTCCATTTGAAGGGCAACGTTAGGAAGAGCACAGCAGATGGAGAAGAAGCCTGTTCTGTCCAGCGTCCTCCTCCCTGGGCTAGGTAGGCGAGAGGCGGTGGAGTGATGGAACTCACTCAGTGGGTGTAGGAGGCAACATGTCTTTAGGGGTAACTCCATGCTAACCTGCCTCTCCCGCCCGAGCCTCCTGGGCAGCAAGCGAGGGCCCAGCACCCAGCAGGTCTGGCATCCTGTGACATGTTCGCCTCCCTCCCTTCTCATTCCACAGCCTTTCCTCCCCTCAGTGTTCACGTTTGATGGTGTGCTCTCCAGTGCCAGCACCTCCAGCCTTTCCCAGGCAGTGAGCACACCTTTCTCTACTGTTCTCTCCCTCATTCTCCGGGTTTATCTTGTCTCTTCTTCCCAGACCATGCGCTGCACTGTTGGCATTGCATTGCCATTGAGGAAATTCTGTGACAACTACCCTGTTTGAGTACCCTTCAAAGATCTGCGTGTAGCTGTGCTGCGTGCAACACCCTGACTGGTGTCTGTGGAACGTGTCGTTGGGTTTCTTGAGACTGTGGTGGTGGCTTGGGCTGTGAGGCATGTTGATTTAATGTACATCACACATACACGTGGGATCACAAACTGTTCCCCTTCCTTCTGCCTGCCTTTAGCCACAGTGCATTGAGCCAGGTCCCTTAATCTATTTCTAAATACTGAAATTACAGCACAGTGCGACGGGGGAGTTGTTCCTGCCATTGTCACCTGCCTTATGAGGAAGGGCTGAGAGCCCTGGGGCTTTTTAGTCTGGAGAAGGCTGAGAGGGGATCTAATGAATGTGGATCAATAGATGAGGGCTGGCTGTCAAGAAGAAAGGGGCAACCTCTTGTCACTTGTGCCCTGCGATAGGGCAAGGGGCAGTGGATCCAAGCTAGAGCACAGGAAGTTCCACCTCAACATGAGGAGGAACTTCTTTCCTGTGAGGGTTGCAGAGCACTGGAACGGGCTCCCCAGAGAGGTTGTGGAGTCTCTTTCTCTGGAGACTTTCAAGCCCCGTCTGGATGCGCTCCTGTGTGACCTGCCCTAGATTCTCTGGTCCTGCTTGGCAGGGGGGTTGGGCCCGATCTCCAGAGGTCCCTTCCAACCCCTCACATTCTATGATTCTATGATTTTCTTTTGGCAAGGTATTTTTCTTATTGTCCATCAAGACACATAAAAGTTCTCCCATCAGCTTGCATAGAAAACCCCAAAGCAGTTCATTTAAACTCTTACAAAGAGGTTTCTGTTTCAGCAAGCATGCTATAGGAGGAAGCGCACATGCAAAGGCTATCACTTGAATATTCAGAAACATCCACTGAAGGAGATTAACAAAACTCATTGTGGAGACACCTTGGTAACAATCCCCACCATGTGCACATCCAGTAGTTTCAATATAATTAAAACATCAGGGTTGCAGCATAACAGAATGTTTTGAAGAAAAAAGTGCCTTTCAAATTGCTCCCAAGATCCCCCAAACCCAATTCTACACAGTAATTCCTCTTGTCAGGGTAGGCTTCGGCTTGCACTGTTCATTAACACATTTAAATTACACAACCTTAATTTATATAGAGGGTACCCTGCTAGAATTTCTAGACACTACAGTGGTGAATACCTTCCACTACATTCACAGTTGCTGCATCTCTAAATCCATAGATGTGTCTCTTACACACTAATTAACTCTTAGTTCATTGGAACAAACAACAGCAACTCTAATGGCAGGGAAGATAGAGCCTTGCTGTTGGATGGGAGAAACTTCATACAATCATAGAACGGTTTGGGTTGGAAGAGACCTTAAAGATCATCTTGTTTCAACCTCCCTGCCATGGCAGGGACACCTCCCACCAGACCAGGTTGCTCAAAGCCCTGTGCAACCTGGCCTTGAACACCTCCAGGGATGGAGCATCCACAACTCCCCTTATGGACCTTCTCTTATGGAACTTCTTAGGGATCTTCTCTTCCTCTGACCCTTGTCTCTTCCCCAGTTCCATACTGTGCTAAAATGGCAACAGATTTAGCCTGAGGGACATCTCACTGACGCTTTTTCCTCTGAATATACCATATGTTTTCATGGAGAAATCTGCTATGTAGTGAAAGAAATACCTTTAAAAGGCCGGGCCAGATGAACTCGAGTAATCAGCTCACCAGCAGACTCTCCAGCAGTGCCTTTCCTTTCACATTGCAAGGTACACAACTTTTTAGGAGATACTAAAAATAAACCTCACGCAGAAAAATAAATCACTAACACCTAAGTCAGCGCTTAGAAGATGAAAAGAGCCCTGACTCAACTCTCCTTAGAGACCTGAGGATATTCAGCCCGCACAGAGATCCCAGAGCAACGCCAAGGCGTGGAATCAGGAATTACACAGCAGGCAGCGGTATCCTCAGAAAATCACGCTGCATCATGCAAATTGAGACACCTCAGGTAACACTTACGCCTCTCTCCCTTCCCAGTTCTTTATGCAAAATCCAAAAGATTAGCTCGAGCTTGTTGTGACAATCCACTTTTCCAAAAAAGTCAATACATAAATTCAAGGTATTTACTGCATTTGTTCTTTAAATGATGTACTTTGATCTCCGCCCCGATAACAAGCGAGTAATTGAGGTTAGCCTCAAGCACAGGGGCAGCATGTTACTCTGCAGCACGGTGCAGAAAGCTGGCAGCTCCATGAACTTGGCATTCCTACATCCTTGCTACTGAATTGAGACCACAACGTGACTCTTACGGGCTGGGGAGTCCAGAGACTCCAGCACCCCGACTCTTTACTCCAACACGTAACTCTCCCAAACTCTGCAAGTGCTGCATCTTTTCCCATTTTTCTAAAAAAGCAATTCTCACTCAGTATAATTATTTTTTAAAATGCAACTTGCTAAAATACAATGAAGTCGAGCTCAGCTTCTGACTTCAATACCTCTTGCAGCACTAGCAGAAGGATGGCACAGAAGGGACATTATCCCGGCAAAGACTCCAAGATTAGCTGGGACATGAGCATCACCATGGCTGGCTGGAGGAGGAATGTGATTTTGGCCCGTCCAGCAGGAAAAGGCTCCTGGATGTCAGGAGCAACCTTCACAGAGTAGGAGCTGGAAGGGAATTCAGCATTACTCCTAAGCAAAAAAAAAAAAGGTAAACAGGAACCAAATAATGAGTCTAGAGCTTTGACTCTGTAAGCTTGCCTCTTCCATTGACCCAGGGCCTCATACAGCTGGGACAGAGACTGCTCAGGAGCTTTGCAAAGTTTTGGGAGCTTTGGGAACACAGCTCCTCAAAACATCAGTCCCAGCTCCCACCTGGAGGAATGTCTCAAATTAGGGATGCCCATAACTTACGACAAAAAAAAAAAAAAAAAAAAAAAAAAAAAAATTGCCACATGTCATCATTTAGCAGTTCATGGTCAGTATTTC
The DNA here is from genome assembly GCA_033124195.1 of Coracias cyanogaster. Lineage (NCBI taxonomy): Eukaryota > Metazoa > Chordata > Aves > Coraciiformes > Coraciidae > Coracias > Coracias cyanogaster. The sequence goes on along the minus strand of JAVSBS010006757.1, from coordinate 7,207 downwards.
ACAAATTATGGCCAGAACCTTTCCCTAATAACATCATAGCAGTTGTGGGGACAGTGTGCCCCAAGATGCTCACACTGTAGCCACTAGGCTGCATTCCCAGTAGCTCTAAAGTCACCCATAATTGTTTCTATCTAATACACACTTGATCATTTATACAATGAACGTGGCAAATCCCAAATTCAACTCCATCATTATAAATTCACTACCGTGCTTTACGCTGGACTATGAATTCTAAGACAAGACTGTCTCGCATTATGATGATGTAGATACACGCTTAATCTCCTCTTGGTAAGGAAATTACTCTGTTCTCAGCACTGTAATAGCTGGTCGTCACATTTATGCTGATTTGAATTCATCTTCCTGACCATAGGGAACCAGAATTTTGAGATCCTCCCTTCCACCCATGAAGGCATCTAATGGGCTGTCCATGTATCTCCTCACGGTATTCCTCATACTTGTTCCAATGTCAATGTCACAAAGAAGCTCAGCTAAGGACTGATTTTCAGGGGACTTCTTTCACAGCCTCTCCTACCTTGTTAATTTGTGGTGAGCTAAGCTCCATTCTCTTTGGTGTATAACTCTCCATGTGACACTGTGTCAAACACTTGCTGAAAACTAGAGACTCGAGACCCAAAGTGCTTCCTTGCCTGCAAAGTCACCTCTCTTACTCAGCAATTGGCATAACCTGGGTTTATCTCATGTTTAATTATGTAACTAAATAATCTGAGAGACATCACTTAGACTTTCACCTTAGCAGCAAACTGATTGACTCTGCTGAATGTCTTAAGAAAGCCAGGGGAGAGGTAACATGATAAAAATGAAAATCCCAAACAAGTTCCAATGGGCACTTTGTCCTTACAGCTTGGTGGCCAAATGTAGACTTTTGGGGAAAAGACAGATAGTGAAGAAGATTCTAAGAAATGCATCTGTGAAAGGGGCAGGTGACAGTGGATTTCTCAGATCCCATATTAAAACTGCAGGAAATAGAGGCAGGATCCCATCCCGGGTGTTTGCAATACAACTTGCAGTCTGCGATACAGGAAATCTCACGTTACGCGGATGTCTAGCAACCCTACCTGGTGGAACACCATGGGAGCTGGACCAGAGCCTGAATTCCTCCTCTGCTTCCAGTTGATATGACACACACTGAGAGCACACCGGTCAGATCTCAGCGGGTACCGATGCTCAAGCCTCAGCTTGAAAATGGTGGGTCCTGCATCCCTTCAGTTACATCTAACACTAAATTAAGGTTCCAGGCAGGAGAAGGCTCTCAGGTTCATGTAATACGTGGGGAAAGCTCTTCAGGAGTCCGGCAATTGAGGAGAGGAAAAATGTGGCAACAAACTCCAGGCCGGGCCATGCCAAGCACCTCCTTGGAGCCTCCAGCAGGTAGTTCACAACAACAGGAATCAGCACGTTGAGAAAGGACAGGGAGTGCCATGCTGCCCAAACAGGGGATCTCTTCCAGCTGGCTGCATAAACCACCCTGGTCGAGTCCTTGATGCTGTGGGCGAATGCTCCTGGCCATTTCATCAACCTCCTTCACTTGCGCTGAACAAAATAACATTAGCACAGCGCAATGACATCATATCCAGGTGATGCATCTGCCCACGGTTACCCCAGCTGAGGTTACTGGAGTCGCGCTGGAGAGGTTTGTTCTGCTAGAATAACAGAGCTGTCTGGGCAAGCTGGCGGTAGCTTGATCTTTACTGCAGATCCCTCTCTGTGTTTTCTTAGGATTCCTGCTCTTAGCAAGAGCAGTGCAGAGATGTTTTCGTAAGGCAAGGAAAGCACATGATTAAAAGAAGGGAAAGTCTCTGATCTTCTCTGAGCAGAATGCCTGGCATTGCTTGCTCCTGCAAATTATTCAGCAGAGCCCTGAGTCCCTAGTAGCACAGAGAGCTGCTTGCGACCACTTCAGCGAGCTGCTCTGCTAGGACACTGCATAGATTTAGGAGATTAAGAGATGTTAATATGGTTTGGAAACAAATACAGCTGTTACAGATGTGGCTAGCTTCATGAGGAAGGGGGACAGTGACACTCAACGTGCTGCACTTGCAGTGTCAGCCATGGCACTGGCCCATCCACCTTGCACGGTACTGAAATGCAGGTGGTGAAGTGAAGGTGAAGGTGGGCTTTCCTGCTGCCTGCAAGTGTCTATCAAGAAACCAAAAGGACCAGAATTCATCACTGCTGGGATAGACAATGGGTAGGAGTCCAGGGGAATGCTCCTTGTGAGGTGCTTTAAAAGCTATAGGACAAGGTTCATAGCTCCCTTTCTGAGAAAGTATGAAGGAAGTGGATAGAGGATATTTAAAATAGAGCTACTTCCCTTTTCTGAGGTCTTTCAGGAAACAAGATATGAATTGAACATCAAGAACATGAGTTTCCTCACAGGAAAACAGGAGGGAGCTTTAAAGTCCATCTCACAGCAGGATCCCTGGAGGTCAGACTTCAAGGGCAGCCTCGGGGCCAAACGCTTGCATCAGGGATGCCCTTTGCTCTAACCAACCGAATTCCCCCAGTGGCCAGCAGGCATTCCAAAGAAAAGCCAGCACTGCCAATGGTCCTGCAGCCATAAGGACAAGCACGGGTGGGCTTGCCCTGTGCCTCGCAGCCCCAGATGTGCAGAGCTGGGTGGTGAGGAGATCCAGGCAGGTGCTGTCTCGGCAGCACGCTGCCGACAGAATGACGCAGGTCCCACATGTGGAGGGATGAATGTTCACCACCAAAATGGAAGACACATGCAATCACTCAGGAACAAGCCCCCCACTTCTGCACAGTGCATTAAAAACCGTGATCGCAAATAGATCTGACTTCTAGTTCCCCCAGGGCCAGCCTACAGCAGCCAGTTCAGTTTCTGAGGAGTTACTCTAACGTAAGAGAGCAGGATTTGTGCTGGGCCCCAACCTACCCACCCGATCAGGGTATGAAAGGAGCCGCAGAGCCTGTTCACATCCTCCCAGCAGCGCTGATGCCACGGGCACTGCTCAGGCAGGGATGGGATGCTGCCAACGGAGAGCGAGGGACTGAAAGGGAGAAACGGCAGCAAGTTGCAGCGATCCAACAGCAATTCTGGGGAAAAGACACCTGAACCCAGCAGGCCTTGAGGGGAATTCTTGTCAGCATGGGGAGGCATGTCCTGGTACCCCTCTCCTACACTCGGGAGCCAAGAAAAACACGTGCTGTGAGAACAGACGCTGTGACAGTCCCACCTGCAAGCACATTTGCACAACTCAGCTCTCCCCAGGGAGCCCTGCCAGCCACCCAGCCCATCCCGCTGTGGAATCCCAGGCTCAGCTCTCCTCCTCCCTGGTGTCTCCAAAGAGCTTGGCCCCACAGGAGATTGTCCTTCAGGAGTGCAGCCTCTTGAAAACCTCAAGCCTCTGTAAGCAGTAATTTCCACAATTATGGTTGTGCTACTCAGTCCCTTCTCTACCAAGATACCCTTAACAGCTCCTTTTCAGTGCTCTCCCTACGCTGTCCTGTCTGCAGAGTCCCCTGCAAACTCTTCCCATTGGGTTGTGCCCCCAGGGCCATGAGGCCCAGGGTCCTCTCTCTCCCTGGGTGCACTGTTCCTCTTGTTTCCAACCCTCCCTTTTGACACAACCTCAAAGAAACTTCTTTGTTCCTGGCAGATCTACCCTTACCCCCATGCAAACCTCTTCTTCCCCATACCAACCATTTCATCACTTGATGACCAAAAGCTATTTTGACTAGCACCGAACCCAAATCCAGCCAATACCTCGGAACAACGACTGTGACCTCCAGATAGGTTATCTCAGCTTCATCAACCTTCTGTCTCGAAACAACACTGGCAGCAAATCCTGTCTATGATTTGAAGATAGCAAAGCTCCTTCAGTGACTCAGCCACTTATTTTTCAGGTGATAAACCCTGAGCATCTACGCATCTGTCCCCACATTCACATCCTGCAAACTGGAGTGCCCGCCACAAATGACGGTAAATCCACACCTCGCAGCCACCACAAAAAAAAAAAAAATTTAAAAAGCCCCACTGTGTTAATGCGGAGCTGAGTCAGCAGCTGATGCTCAGAGAGCTTTGTAAAGAAGATGTGCAGAACTGCACCCTCCAAACTCCGCATCCGCCCCACGCCACAGCTCCATCGTGCAGCGGTTGCATGAAGGAGCCGCTTCTTCGTCTCAATTTTTCTACCCCTGAAAGAAACCTTATTCATTTTTGCCATCACCTGATAAACTGAGAGTGAAACTCCAGTATCGGGCAGGTTTCAAGGCCTCCACATACCAGACATGGTCTGGCTCCTGGGTAAGGAATCCAAAAGCAAGAAAATTTCTCACCCATTCAAGCTATCCTTAAGTCTCCTACCAGGGCTTTTCGGCTTAATGCCAAAGGAGGAGGGAGGAAGAAAAAAGGAGCCACCAGCAGCAAGACAGCGACAGACCCAGGGCCAAGAGAAAGCCACAGGCAGCACCGCTGCCCATCATCGCCAGCGGCCGGTTCGCAGGCACAGAGCCAAGCCAGGGGCTCTGGATGCCAAACAGGGAGAAAAAGGAGGAAGGAGAGAGAAGAAAACAAAAAACCCACCCCCGGCAACACCCCTGCGCTGAACTTAATCAACAGCAGCAGCCTGCGTGCACCTTTCATAGAAACCCCTCTTTATGACAAGCGGGCAACCGTATTTTTATCCTGCGGCTTTCTGTTTTTGCAGCCGCATTCCAGCACGAAACCAGAGACAAAGCACCCCAGTGAGCAGGCGAGTTTATTTTAAGGGATGTAGCGTTTCCCTGAGAGGATGCTCTGTCTGCATCTGCTGCGGGAGCAGGGAAATGGCAGGTGTGCTTCCACCTCTCTAACCCAGAGCCGCAGAACAAAATGCTCCATGCAAAGCAGGCGCTTTTGTCTTGCAAATCTCTGCTCAGTGAGGTGAAAAATAAAAAGAAAAAAAAAAAATGAGAGAAAGAGGGAGGGAGAGGGGTTTTCCCCAGGGCCTGTTTTCTAGCTTATTAGATGCTTAAGACCTACTTCACCCAGGAAGGAGACTCATGACCACGGGCGGGAGAAGGCGCAGGCTGTAGGTTTAACCGCTGCTCCTCATTTGCATGTATGTAAATCAGGTACTTGCGGCCGTACATGCTGCACCTTGCAGGAAGCGTTGCTCCTTCCAGACGCACCCCTCAGCAACCAGCTTCTGGTGGTGAGGCCTCACTCAGGAGCGTGCGCTCGGGGTGGTTTGGAGGATGGAGCAAGTAATTGTATTTAAAATATAGATCCAAGCCTACCTGGGTTGAGAGCAGCTTCTTCAAGCTGTAAAGACTTCTCCAGCGCACCACGGCAATTTGACTTGTCCCTGCAAGGAGCCTGTTGTGGTTGTTTCCTCAGAGCTAGGAGCTCCAGCACAAAAATACAATGAAACTTTCTGGATGTCACAGAAAGAAAAAAAAACCTGTTGGAGCGGGGCCAGAGAAGGCCACAAAGAGGGTTAGAGGGCTGGAACCCCTCTGCTGGGAGGCCAGGCTTGTTCAGCCTGGAGAAGAGAAGGCTCTGGAGAGACCTTCTTGTGGCCTTTCAGTATCTGATGGGGGCCTTACAAGAAAGCTGGGAGGGACTTTTCATGAGGGCCTGCAGTGATAGGACGAGGGGTGATGGCTTCAAACTGGAAGAGAGAAGATTTAGATTGGAAATTAGGAGGAAATTCTTCACTCTGAGGGTGGTGAGACACTGGCACAGGTTCCCCAGGGAAGCTGTGGATGCTCCATCACTGGTGGTGTTCAAGGCCAGGTTGGATGGCGCCTTGAGCAACCTGGTCTAGTGGGAGGTGTCCCTGCCATGGCAGGGGGTTGGAACTAGATGATCTTTGAGGTCCTTTCTAACCCAAACCGTTCTAATATTCTATGAAATTAAAAATTTTTGCTGTTCTTTGTTCCAGCTTTGTGGGAAAAAAAAAGTATTTTTTTTATACTCTGTATAAAAATACACATACACCATTCTGCTCTGGCAGGTCACTACCTCACTTTGCAAAGGTAAATGAGAAAAAGTGGGATATAATGGAGAATAATACTCAAAGACAGCATTAGGTATTCATAGAAAAGGCTTTAAAAAGTGCTATTACTTCACTGGCAATCAGTGTCACAAAAGTAAAAGCCAAGAGATTAGTAAGACACCAGGAACACTACCACATTTGCAAGAATAAGCACCAGTATTTAGCGTTACATTATATCGAATGATGTGCCACAAAGGATGAAGAAACAAACACTGGCTGCTGGTGTGCTTAGGAGAAAGTTGCCCACAAAACCCAGGTTTTCCATGGAATGTTGGTATTTTAATAAAAGTCCAAGTTGAAATCATATTAATGGGCACACTAACACCAAGGGCAAACTGGGTAAAATCTTTTACTCAGAAGATACATTTTTCAGGAAATTGGACTATTTTTTACTTTTTCTATCCTCCAGATTTTTTTTGAGCCAACCTATGGGTCTTACTGCTCTTTTCACTTTCTCATTCTGCAGAGGACAATACTCCTCCATCTGCTCCATCTTTCTGCACAGTCATCTTTTCCCTAAGTGTCCTACTATTTCTTATCTTGCAACCTTTTCCTATTTGTTTTACTTTTCTACCCGTTATGGCTCACGGTTTAAGTTCTGCTTCATGGGAGTGAGGAGTTATCTGCGACCACACGCCTGGATGGGCTGCAAAGCCATGGGTCTGATCTGGCCTCCAGGCAGCACTGCCCTGTAAACCCTAAGAAAACAACGTCTGGGCATAATGCAGAGTGGCATAACTCTCGTCGAACTCTGAGAACTTCAAATGTTGTGCTTTCACTCTGACTCCTTGTACACGTGGTGCCACAATGATGGGCAAAACCACTGGTATGAAAAGGTTTAGGAAACACACCAAGTCTCCTTCTGCTGCCAAGGTGCTGTGGCCACCATGCAGAGACACTAGACCCCACTGAACATACTCAGCTCACTGCCTACCAACCATCCCCTGAAGCTCTCCACCACCAGCAACAGGAACTAGGTGTACTCTCACACCTTGAGGGCTACAAGGATGATTAAGAGACTGGAACATCTTTCTTAAGAGGAAAGGCCGAAAGCCCTGGGGCTGTTTAACCTGGAGAAGAGAAGGCTGAGAGGGGATCTGATCAATGTTTGTAAGTATCTGAGGGGTGGGTGTCAGGAAGATAGGACCAATCTCTTTTCAGTGGTGCCCAGTGATAGGATGAGTGGT
>JAVSBS010006755.1:4682-19243 GCA_033124195.1 Coracias cyanogaster | reverse complement strand
GCTCTAGACCCTTCCCCAGCTTCGTTGCCCTTCTCTGGCCACGCTCCAGCCCCTCAAGGTCCTTCTTGGAGTGAGGGACCCAAAACTGACCCCAGGATTTGAGGTGCAGCCTCCCCAGTGCCCAGTCCAGGAGGACAATCCTTGCTCTAGTCCTGCTGGCCACACTACTGCTGATACATGGTCCTTCCCATGGCAATCAGAGGTGGGAATTCATCCCTTTGCCCTCCTTTTATCAGCAGGATGAGACACATGGGTTGAAACTTGCTGCCAAAGGGTCCTACCGGGTTAAGGAGGAGAAACTGGGGGTGCAAAGGCTCTGAGAAACCTGTTAGAACATGGAGATGAGCCCTCCTCTGGGCAAGGGCGTGGGCCAAATGTCCCCCTGCCACCCCATCTCTTCCAGCCTCTGCTCCATGCTCGCTCCCTGTCCCACCCTGAAGAACAAAGGGATCCTCAAGAGATAACTCTCCTTCAACCCCAGCGAGATGCCTCCCGGTCCAAACTGCTGCCCGCCCGCTCAGTATCACGAGCAACTTTTGGGCAGGAGAAGTGCTCTGCAGAGCCAGTGGCTCTGGGTTTTGTGGGGCTTTGTTGGCGATGGAGGAGAACACCAGGGCTGTGCAGATGAGGAGCTCCTGCAGCAGCCATCGATGCGGGGCGGAGGAGGTGTGAGAGCTGAATCACAGCGGGATGCTTCACCGCAAACGCGACACCACCGCAGAGCCGGCAAGATTTTTTTTCTTTTGCTGCCTCTGAATGGTGGTGGTGGGGGGGTGTTAGGCAAAAAAAAGATAAAATCCTATTTTCTAAGAGTTTATTATTTAAAGATGGGGGGCTTCCTACGTTTGCCACAAGTGGAGATGGATTATCAGCTCCCCCCAACGCAAAGAGCAGGACGGGCTCGGTGCTGAAGCAAAGCCGGGTGTCGGCCGCTGTTTCCCAAGACGGAAAAGCAACGAATGGCACGGGCTGCTCCTCAAATCCTTTCAAGAGAGAACAAAGATAGGACATCAAAGGGGAGCCGGGTCGCGGGAGACTTGTTACCCCTGAGGAACCGGCACAGAACAGCAGCGAGTAACGCCGAGGAGAGAAATTACCAATTAAGTGGCAACCGCTGGAGGTTCCAGAGGTGACAAAAGCCTCTGCTGTCACCTGAACCACGGCACTTCCAGGACATGCTGGAGGCAGAACGTATCCGAGTCATTTTCCTTCTGCCTTTTTTTCCTGCATGGCTCTTTGAAGACCAATCTCGGGTTTAGGTATCGGAGCCTCAACCCTGTGACGGTTCACAACAACCCACGGGTGCCGCAGATCCTTTGTGTGGACTTTTGCTTCTTCCAGCCCGTTTATTCCAGGTTCTTGCAAAGAGAGTCACTCCACGGAATCATTAAGACGCGCAATGAGACCAATTATGAGTCAGAAGGAGAACCTGACTTTAAACAGAATTTTATTAAGGCTTAAATGTCTATCAGCCAGACGGGAGCTGGTCCAGTCACACGACATAAACCGAGAGCGACGTTTGGTGCGATGCGATGGCTTCTCTACAAGAGCTGGTAGGAGCAGGACGAGGTCGCTGCCGGTGACCGACGCCTTCGCCGCAGGCTATCCTCGGGGGTGAGGCGGGGAAGGGGAGAAGTCAGGTAGCTCACGTCTTGTCCAAGACCTCAAGGACTTCGCCTGGTCCAGGCTGCTCGTCAAATACGTAAAATGGTTTTAACTCACGGGGAAGCTAAACTCAACAGTCCAAAAGGCACCTATGCTAAACCACTGAGCCACGGGGATGGTGGAAAGGGGGCGACGGGCGGAAATCAGTTCCGTATAAATACATATTTCCTTGTTAAAGAAGCTATGGCTTTTATTATCCTCAGACCGCTTTGCTCTACCCCCCCACCCCCCACTACTCTGTAAGCACAAGAAGACCAAGTCCTCTCCGCCATCACGGGTGCTCATCCGGGAAGCCCTCCAAGGGTCCTCCTACAGACCCACACGGACACGGGGAACGGCAGCAGCTCCTTGTTCTCGCCCTCCCGGCAGCCGAGGGGTCAGAAGTGAACCCTCCTGACGTCGTGCGTGGCGGCCGGCCTTTTACAGCTCCCGCAGAGCAGCGACGACGGAGACTTCTGCTTCTCGGCCAAGCACGGGCGGCACATGAGGTGGCCGCAGGGAAGCTGGTAAACGGGCTCCGTTTTGAAGTAAGGGGAGAAGGTTTTGCCGCAGGAAGAGCATCCTTGGGTCTGGCTGCTCCTGCCGTGCTCTGCAAAGGTGAGAGGAGAAGAGGGGGGTGACAAGTCCACACCGTGCCACCCCTGACGCGCCCAAGAACCTGGGGCAGGTTGTGCTCAGAAAGGGCCGGCTCACGTCAGCGGTTGCACCATCAGCCTTTTAATTGAGGACAAATGACTGTAAAGGGCTTTTCACTTCTTCCGCGACTAAATCAGCCTCCCTTCTGCTTTTCCACGGCTCGGATGAAAATCAGCAGCTCCCGAGTGAAGCGCTTTGGGTATCGCTTTGCATTCCTGTCACGCACCGCCCATCGAGGGCTACTCAGTCAACTCTCAAACAGCAGCAATTTTAAAGGGGACAGGAAAAAGCTTAATAGCTTAATGTTGCCGTGAAACAGCAAAAGCTATTCGGGGAGAGAGAGAGGCCCTGGGAGCGGCACAGCCCCAGCTCTTCCTCAGGGTCACTTGGTCCCTCTGAACCCTCTTCTCTGCCCTGAGAAGAGCCTCGCTTGGTGGAAGAAGAGGAACAAGCCGCTAGCTTGGGCATTGACCTCTGAAGGTTCTCTCATTGACATAGGAAGGTCCAATTTTTCCCAAATAAATAATTTTGGGAATGAGTACACAGCCGGGTTAGCACGTCCAGCTAGCAAGTGGGATGAGAACTGCGAAGACCCAACAGCCTGGACTATGTATGTTCAAACTGATGGGATTCTGGGCACACACTTGGCTGCTCGGCCTGCAACGTTGCTACCACCACCTGATCCTGTGGAGGGTCAGCCTGCCACACGGTATTTGCTCGATCCACACCTCTCCAGCTGTGTCTCCACACCAGAATCATTCCCCAGCCTCCTCTGTGCAGCTAATGGGCAACATTGAGGCCACTCAGCCCAAGCCACGGAGCTCTGGGAACAGTCAAGGCCTCAAAGCGGGGTGAGCTCTCAGTCTGAACTAACCTGGTGCAGGCTGGGCTGGGCACTGCGTCTCAGCGCAACACAGCCAGGATCACAGAATCCTAGCGTTGTTTAGGTTGGAAAAGACCTTTAAGATCATTAAGTCCAACCGTTAACCCAGTACTGACAAGGCACCACTAAACCATGGCCCTCAGCACCACATCTACACAGCTTTTAAAGCCCTCCAGGGATGGGGACTCCACCATTGCCCTGGGCAGCCTGGGACAGCCCTTCACAACCCTTTCAGGAAGACATTTTTCCTCATGTCCAACCTAAACCTCCCCTCTGCAACTTGAGGCCATTTCCTCTTGTCCTATCACTTGTTCCCTGGGAGAAGAGACCAACTCCACTTGGCTCCAACCTCCTGTCAGGGAGTTGTGGAGAGCCAGAAGGTCTCCCCTGAGCCTCCTTTTCTCCAGGCTCAACATCCCCAGGTCCCTCAGCTGCTCCTCACCACACTCCTGCTCTAGACCCTTCCCCAACTTTGTTGCCCTTCTCTGGCCACGCTCCAGCCCCTCAAGGTCCTTCTTGGAGTGAGGGGCCAAAAACTGACCCCAGGATGTGAGGTTGGGCTTCCCCAGTGCCCAGGCCAGGGGGATGATCCCTGCCCTGCTCCTGCTGGTTAAATCTGGAATGGAGCTTTGCATTGCCTGCTAGCAGTCTGTAAAGCAGCGACGGACTCGTGCACATCGCACCCGGGCTAGCTGGGCGAGGGGAGCTCCTTCTGCCTGCTGCAGGTGCCTGCTTGCAGCCAGCAGCAGGGTTGAGGATTTTCTTCAGCGGTTTTAGACACCGTGCTTGTGACTCCCGCCTGGTGCTGCGGGAGCAGCTCTGCTGTCAGGTGTCCCACCGCACCACGGAGATGTCACGCGGTGTGAGTGGGGAAGGGATGTGCAGTCGGGATGCTCTTTTCCGTTGCTGTTCTCCGGTCTGCTTTTGTGAGCTCCATTCTTGATCCTCACCCTGGTCACGCCTTTCTCTCGCTCTCTGATTTCTTGCCCTTGCAGTTTAACTGGTACACTCGTCGGGCCGTGCTCACTGGCATCTACAACACCACCGAACTGGTGATGATGCAGGATTCATCCCCGGACTTTGAGGACACTTGGCGCTTCCTGGAGAACAGAGTAGCTGATGCCATGAACATGAGCGATACAGCAAATCAGGTACCGTCACAGGCGGGGTGCACATGCAGCGTCCTCCTTCTCACCAAATCCATACGCGGACAGAGCTGGCTGTCCCATCACGCAGACCACATGTCTGCTGAGAGATCACCTCGTACTGGCGGGTGATGGCACAAACGCTGTTGGTTCCACGTCACTGAAGGGGCTGTCAAGCCTGGCCCAGGCTGCCCAGGGCAGTGGTGGAGTCCCCACCCCTGGAGGGGTTTCCAAGCCATGGAGATGTGGTGCTGAGGGACATGAGTTGGTGACCTGGCAGTGCTGGGGGAACGGCTGGACTCCATGATCTTAAAGGTCTTTTCCAACCTAAATGATTCTGTGATCTACTCCTAGGAAATCTCCTCCGTGTTTCTTATCTGTGGCTATAATTTCTCTGCAGCGGTGCTGTCAGCACCTTTGTGGAGCAAATCCATGTTCGCTGTGCGTTCCGTCTCTATGTGTGGGTGGCCACAAGTGTAACTGCAGAAGAAAGCCAAAGGCCTTGTCCTTCTGTCTCCTAGGTACAGTCAACTGGAGAAGCAGTTGTCCAGGGCCTGATGGGAGCCGCAGTTACTGTAAGTAATGCTGAAACCTGCCGGGTTCTAAGGGCAGAATTGTCTCTTCCCTTCTGTGCTGGATGATGGCATGTTTGTCCTCCCAAACCTGGAGGACAGCAGGAAGAACAATTGTCTTTCCCCACTTAACTCCATGTAAGGGTGATTTTCTGGGACGCTTGGGAGTTAGGTTGCTCTTTTGTGGCGAAAGAACTTGTATTAGAGGGTAAAAAAAATGAAGACCAAAGCTGCAGGGTGAGCTTTAGGGATGAGAGACAGGTGATTGGAATAAACAGAACCGTTCTCCATCGCTTGTCACAAGACCTCTTCCTCTGCCAGCCTCCACGCTGGAGGTCTCTGCAGAAGGTCATTGCCCCCATGGCCGTGCAGGAGGTGGCAGCTGTCCCCGAGCCACAGTGGCGTGACTTCCTCAAGCCGTTTCAGCTGACTGCAGTGTCCTTCCAAGAGTTCATTCACTCCTTGGTAGCATCCTGGACTGCTTTGTGTCCATGCAGAGGGAGCTACGCTGCTTCTGGGATATCAAACAACCCTTTTGGTCCCCAGGAGTGATGTTCGAAGGGCTGCAGGGCCTCCCTGTGATGCTGCTTTTGGACAACTCCTGTTGCATTTAGCAGCAAAGTGATTCCATTGTTACCGGACATACGTTCTCCGCGTAGCAGTACCAGGCAAACAGGCTGGAACGTAAATCAGAGATAATTCTTACTGTGACGCAGTTCTCAGGAGGTTCTCCCCGCTCCTTCCCCCTGCAGTTATGGTGGAACCATTTCATATCTTTGGTGTTTCTCAGCTCTCTCTGCAGCTGGGGCTCGAGATGCCTCCTGTTCGCGGGGCTTGAGCCTGTCCCCGGAGCAGATCCGCTGCGGATCAGCAGAGGAACACTGAGGCTGGCTCTGAAGGGGGGTGGCGTTTGCAGCCGGCTGGTTTTAGGGCAAAATCGTGCCAGTATAACAATTTTGAGGGGCAACCAGTCCGGACCTTCCCCATCCGAGGGCATGGCCGCTGAGCTCTCTGCAAAATGGACCAGCGAGCTGAAGGCCTCAGAGGCTTTAATGAGCTGCGTGGGCACCGAAATGACCCCAGGCTGGGACCTGCAGAGCCAGGGAGCCGGGTCGGGTCGGGGGGGAGCCTGTGGCGGGGTCTGCGGCCGTCCTTCTGCCTCCACCCTGCAGGGCTCCCCTCTGCAGCCCTGCCTGCGGGGCCGCGCTGCTTAACGCCCTTCTCCCTCTGCCCCGCAGATCCGGAACCTGGCGGGGCTGAACCAGCGCCGGTGAGGACGGAACCGACAGCGCAGGCGGGCCGCGGCCGAGCCGTCCCCGGAACCAATAAAGCCGCCCCACAGTCTGGCACGGAGTCTTTTTGATGGCGCACCGGTGGCGGGGGAGGGGGACGGGGGGGAGAACGGGACTGACCGGAAGTGGGTGGGTGGGCCTTCCGGGAAGCGGCGGCGGCCGGGAGCGGGGCGGCGATGCCGTACGCCAACCAGCCCACGGTGCGCATCACCGAGCTGACGGACGAGAACGTCAAGTTCATCATCGAGAACACGGACCTGGCGTGAGCACCGCCGCGGGGGCAGGGCGGGCGGGCTCGGAGGCGAAGCGGGCCGCGGTCGGCCCCGGTGGCGGAGCTCGGGGCTGGCCCCCACAGGCCCTGCCTCCCGGTGCCGCCGGCCGGAGGAGGCGGGACGGGCCGCTGGGGTCACCCCTCTCGGATCGCGGCCTCCTCGGCCGCCGGGCATCCCCGGTGCGGGCTCGGTCAGGGCCTCCGAGCAAAGCCCGGGCCGCAGCCCCGGCTCCGCGCTCCCCCGGGCCTGAGCACGGCTGTTTCTCTCCCTCAGGGTGGCCAATTCCATTCGAAGAGTGTTCATCGCGGAAGTGCCCATCATAGGTACTGCCTGGCGCTTACCGCGGACGCGGTCCCCTGGCTGCTCTCCCCGTTGCTCATCACTTCCCTTCCATTTTCCGTGCTGCCTCCCAGCTGCCTTCAGCTCCCCTCACCCGTGTTTAGCCCCTGCTTGTGTGTTACCAGATGTTGTCTCAGCTTCCCCATCATCTCCGTAATGTTTTCTGTCCGCTCGTGAGCTGCTTGGCTTTTCCACACAGAGATACTTCTCAGCTTGTGACTTTTTCCTCTCTGCAGCCATTGACTGGGTCCAGATAGACGCCAACTCCTCAGTGCTACACGATGAGTTCATTGCGCACAGACTGGGTGAGTGTTGGGCACGGGGAGGAAGACAAAGGTTTGCAGCAAGGCAGAGATCGTGGATGAAATCAGTCCAGAGGTGCTGAAACACCTTTGTCAGGAGGCTGCTGCCCCTCTACCTGTCTCAGCAGGAGGGTCGGTGTTCCTGTGGTCTCATTCGGACATTGCCCTAATTTCCTTTTTCCCACAGGTCTCATCCCGCTCACCAGTGACGACATTGTGGATAAGATGCAATATTCCAGAGTGAGTCAAGCAAAACATCTCGGGTGCTTATTTTGATGGTGGTGGGTGTCTGATCCGACGGGAAGCATTGCTAACTGCTTGCTGGGAGAGCTTTGGCGTAAAGTTGTTGACCCGTGTCTGTCTCAGGACTGCACGTGTGACGAGTTCTGTCCAGAGTGCTCTGTGGAGTTCACCCTTGACGTCCGGTGCAATGAAGACCAGACTCGTCACGTCACGTCCCGTGATCTCATCTCCAACAACCCCCGGGTCATACCGGTCAGTGCAAGCTTTCTGCTTGTCAGTGTTGTCTCTCGACATCTCTCTATGTTCCTGTTGGGGCTGCAGTGGTGAACACATGGAATGTGGACAAAACAAGGCCTTCAAGCACTTTTTGTGTTGCCTAAAGCCCTACTTAAACATAGGAGAGCAAAGCAGGAATACCTGCAGAAAGAGCAGTGCATGCCCCTGCCCTCCTCTTCTAGGCCTTGTTGGCCTTACTCACTGCCTGATGATGTGTCCCAGCAGTATGGCCTTGTTAAAGCCTTGTCCTGCAGCCTTCATCTCAAACTCTTGCAAGGCTTTAGTGTTGCTCCTCCATCCTGCCTCAAACACTTGAAGCATGTGCGCTCGTGTCCTGTTCTTGCGCACATGTCGCTGTGTTCTCCTGCCCGCTTGCTGCTGGGGCTTGGGCAAGGTCAGTCTCTTGGAAGGCTTGGCAGCAACCCAGAGGCCTCGGGGTTTCTGGTTCTTGGCTCTGAGCATGGCACAGTGTGAGATGCCCAGGCCAGGGCACTGCTGCCAAATGGTTCTTGCCCAGTCACCTTGGGGAGGGTTGCTGGAGCCAAAGCAGGAGAAATCATAGAATCATGGAGTGACTTAGGTTGGAAAAGATCTTTAAGATCCTCCAGTCCAACCATAACCCTACTCTACCAAGTCTGCTGCTAAACCATGTCCCTCAGCACCACATCTCCATGGCTTGGAAACCCCTCCAGGGGTGGGGACTCCACCACTGCCCTGCCCAGCCTGAGCCAGTCCTGACAACACTGTCAGTGAAAAAATTTTTCCTCATGTCCAACTTAAACCTCCCCTGGCACAACTTGAGGCTGTTTCCTCTTGTCCTATCACTTGTTACTTATGAGGCCAGCACCCACCTCTCTACAAGCTCCTTTCAGGGATTTATTGAGAGCCAGAAGATCTGCCCTGAGCCTCCTTTTCTCCAGGCTCAACACCCCCAGCTCCCTCAGCTGCTCCTCACCACACTCCTGCTGTAGACCGTTCTCCAGCTTCGTTGCCCTTCTCTGGCCACGCTCCAGCCCCTCAAGGTCCTTCTGGGAGTGAGGGGCCAAAAACTGACCCCAGGATTCGAGATGTGTTAAGTCCAGAGGCACGTTCCCTGCCCTAGTCCTGCTGGCCACACTATTTCTTAATCAGTGCAAAGGGACTTAATGGAGAATGCTTTAAAATGCTATTGGGGCTGCATCTGGATGTCACCACAACCTGGTGGCAGTGTCTGCCTGGGTGAAGCCTCGCCGCAGGCCGCTGTCCTTGCTTGCTTCGGCCAAGGTGCTGCGTGTGCTGCGTGTCACCTGCCAGCAGTCACGGGAGTGAGTGGGCTGTGCTGCAGAACCACGCAGCGGTGCTGGGCTGGAGGGCTCCCCATCCTGTGGGGAGAGCAGCTCGGGAGCTGAGCAGGCTGGTGGGGTGGGATGTTGTGTGTCCAACTGCAGCTACCTGAAGTGTCCTGATTTTCCTGAAGTAGTGTGGACTGGATTTGTGGCTGTAACTCGCTCTGGAGCGGCTCTCTGCAGCCTCTAACTGTTGTAGGCAACTGCTGTTTAACGTGGGGAGGAAAGCTGATCTTGCCTCTAATTCACTTGCTTTTGTTCTTCTCCTGCAGGTGACATCTCGGAGCAGAGACAACGACCCCAACGACTATGTGGAGCAGGACGGTAAGTGGCTTTTCACTGGGAAGAAGAGCTGGAGGAGGAAATGAATTTTTCTTTCAGGCTCTTTAACTCATTCTTCCTTCACTAGCTGTGTAACCGTAAAGCTGGCAGCTGAGAGACACCAGCATCGTGCCTCAGTGGGGTTTGTATTTTGTCTTAATGCTGCTTAAAGGTTACCCCTGGAACTGAAGTCCTGCATCAGAGGGGGCTTCTTTCTCCTTGTGAGGGCTTAGAGATGGCGAAGATGCAAAATGTTGTGCTGTCTGCTGCTGCCTGGGGGCCTGAGCTGCACCTCTGGGCGTATGAGCTGCTCCTTTTTACTTAGCGTGATGTTTCCCAGGTACTCTGGGGCCACAGATGAGCCTCTGTAAGAATCCAAACACGCCCTGACATCTGGTGACGTCTAAAAATTCCTACTTTTGCCCTCATGTGATCTACACACTCACTCCTCTGCAGCCTTCTCAAACAGATGTCCGCTTTTCCGCAGACATCCTGATAGTGAAGCTGCGGAAGGGCCAGGAGCTGCGGCTGCGAGCCTACGCCAAGAAGGGCTTTGGCAAGGAGCACGCCAAGTGGAACCCCACGGCAGGCGTAGCCTTCGAGTACGACCCGGACAACGCGCTGAGGCACACGGTGTACCCCAAACCAGAGGAGTGGTAGGTCCTAATGTCTATCCAGAGGGACTGCAAAAGCTTTTCCGAAAGGCCTTTCAGCCCTGGGGATAATTTGGGTCAGTAAGCGATGGCGAGTGTGTCCGTGGCTTCTCCTTGCACAGACTCTGCTCCTGTGTTAGGGTGCCAGGAACTTGGTTGCAGCTGCATGTGAGGTGGACTGGCTGGTGGCCACCTCTTCTCCTCCCCTCACGCGCTGTCTCTGCTGTTTGACCTCACTCACTTCCATGTTCATACCCACCACTTGTTCCTCTTTTTTTTTCTTCCCTGCACAAGTGGTTTGTAGATCAGGGTAAGGTCTGGGGAAGGAATAGATCCACACAAGGTGGAAGGGGTTGCTGGGACAGCAACGGGGGGAAGGTTTGGTTTTGCAGCCCTGTTTGTCTGAGGGAGCCCAGCGTGTGGCTCTGACTGCACCCTTACATTTGGCTCCTGGAGCGTGAGCTGTGGCAGCGGGGCTTTCCTCTCTGGCCCTTTCCTCTGCTCTGACATACCATTCTGCGCCAGTAGCAGGCTGCGTCTCCCTAAACGTGAAATGGTTTTGTTTCTGGAAGGCTGCTGCCCTGCTTTGGCCAGGCCGAGGGTTTTACCCCTCAGTGCTTCTCCGTGAGTAGATACCTGAGCTGCTCCTGGCTCTGCATCCCACCTAGCAGACATCCCATCATCGAGCTCGCGGCAGAGCAAGGAATCGGGTGCCCTAGCCAGACAGGCTGAGACAGGGAGCAGAAGCATTGGTGGATGTGCTGCTGTAACAGCCGGGCAGCAGCCAGAGCTGCGCCCAAGGCCAGGGAGACCTCGGCGCAGGAGCAGGATGTGGGACAGGGACCACAGAAACCAGGGCTGAGCAAGCAGGAGCAAAAGCCTGAGCAGAGCTGCAGCTGGAGAGGAGGCTGGGCGGCAGAAGGGGCTCAGCAGGATTTCCTCCTGTCACCACCAGGCCCCATGCTGCCACGTTGGACTCTGCAAACAGCTGCAAGCAGTAGGAGATAGGTGGTGGGCTATTCTACCTCCACGCTTGTCCTCTCTGAGCCTGGGCGCTCCGACCCATCGCAGAGCGTGGCCTTACGTGGCCCTTGCTACATGAGCTGTCGGTAAAGGAGCTTGCCGGGGTGCGGTTAGCCTGGATTTCACACCTCAGCTGGACTGCTGGGGGCTTTCTACTCAGGAGCTGTCACGGAGATCCTGTGCAGCTAGCTTTGTGCTCCAGAGACTTGAGAAGCCTTTTGTCACCAAGGGTGGAGGTGCAGGTGAATCCATAATGTGCATGAAACAGGCTGGGTTCTGCCTGCAGCCACCCCAGCCCTGTTTTACGTACGGATGGAAGGAGCGAACCCGACTTGGCTTTGATGGGTTCTGTAGGGCGCGTTTGCGGGTCCGGTTGTGTCAGTCTGGATGAGAACAGGACGTGCCAGGCAGTTGGCTCCTCCAGCACTCAGTCAGGGCGGTTCTCTGGGATCTGCAGTAAGAACCAGGCTGGCTGGCAGTGCCAGAAATCTGGAAATGGGCATTTTCCTTGGTGATGATCTGTGCCTATGGACTGAAGCTGGACTTTGGGAGCAGCCAGCTACAGACCCCGTCAGAGGGAAGGTCCATGAGAGGCCAGTTGTGGCGAGGTGGTGCAGAGCCGAGGAGCATGTCACAAGAGTTATGTGCCAGCCTGTTCTCACTGGCCATCTTTGGGGTGACGCTGGATGGTTTTGAAGTTTCCAAATGATTTGTGGCAGGTAAATCGCCCCAAAGTTCCGTTTGTGGTCTGGCTGATGGATTGGATGCTTGAGAAGTGACAATGTTTCTGATGTAGAATTCCAGACTTGGCTTTGAAATCCTTTTAGGCTTCATTTTAGTGCTGTAAAAATTCTCTGCTTTAATTTCTGTAACATTAGGTAGTAAGTCTTTGACACTGGGAACAGTTTTTTGAGAAGTTCTTGACAAAATAGATGTAAGAGTTGGAAGAATCCCAAGGGGAGATTGACGTTGGAGCTGCCAGTGTTCTGATGATAAATCTATCTTTCCGAGTTCATCCGCTCCCCCGTGAAGGCGATACAGAGACAAAGGCCTCTGCTGTCCGAGGCCAGCTCTTATTTTTGGTGTGGTTTTTCATGCTAGTTGCTTTCTGTGGCTGTAGAAGAGTGGAGATGCAGAGTATCAGGATGGGGCTCGCTGATGCAGCTGGCGTCTGAAGTACAGGAGGTGTTTTCCTGCTGGGCACAAGCCGACCAGACCTTCTTATCTCAGCTGTGCTGCGCAGACAGTGCTGGAGCACTCCGGTGTTCTTCTGGCCTGGGAAAAGTAGAAGGCAAAGATAACGCAAGGTCCATTGCTCCATAGATGGTGTCCAGGCTCTGTAAGCGCAGTCCCTCCAGGCGCTGACATCCCTTTGCTGCAAGCACCCGTGGATGGAGCCTGGAACCCGGCACAGGGCTCGCGGAGACTGTGCGTGACTCCGTAGCGTTAATGAGGAGCTAGAAAGGGCACCGTAGGACTGGCCTTCTCTCTACGGCGTGGGTTTTGATGATTGCTCCTTTGTCTGCCCCGGTCCTTGCTCCTGGGGGGGCCACACATGGCTGTGCTAGAGCGTGGGCTCTGTGCTGATCTTCTCTGCTCTTGATTCCAGGCCCAAGAGCGAGTACTCGGAGATTGATGAGGAGGATGCTCAGGCTCCCTACGACCCCAATGGGAAGCCGGAGAGGTAGGAAGCTGAATGCGCTGCCGCAGCTGGAAAACGCAGCGGCTGGCTCGGTGCATCTCTGTGGCTCTCATTAATACAAGAGGATCTGCTCTGTGCGGGTGTTTGCCAGCCCAGAGAGCTGGCGATCCCTGAAAAGCAGGGCAGAAGTTGAGTTAACTGGTGATATGCCCAGGCCTGGCAGGTTGTCCCCTCTGGGAAATCCTGGACGGCTCTTCTGAGTTGGCGTTACCAAGTAGGGCAGTGAAGCGTGAGGCCTGCTGGGGAAAAAAGCTTATGATCTTTATTCACCCATGCGGGTCTTTCGTGCTCTGATTGTTGGTGGTCCCCCCTGGCCCAGGTGATTTGCACCGCGGAAGTGCCAGCAGCTGGCCTTACTCCCTGGCGCGGGACTCTGCTGCCTCGGGGTTCTCGGTGCTGAACAGCAGAAAATCCCAGGAGTGCTCCGGCGGGGTCACGAGTGTTGGTGTGGTGGTTGTAGAGGGCTGGGAGGTGAAGGATGCTGCTGGTTGGGATTCCCTGCAGAGCTCCCTGTGGTGGGTCAGGACGGGCTGGAACTGCACTGCGGGTGCTCTGTGGTTTTGCATCTCCTTGCAGAGCAGATGGTGGCTTAACCTCTTGACTTATAACCTCAGGTTTTATTACAATGTGGAGTCCTGTGGTTCTCTGCGCCCAGAGACCATTGTTCTCTCCGCGCTCTCCGGCCTGAAGAAGAAACTGAGCGACCTCCAGACCCAGCTGAGCCACGAGATTCAGAGCGATGTCCTCACCATAAACTGAGGTGGCCCCTCGTGAGAGAGAGCTGAGGTGTGAGCGCTGCAGAAGGGCCTGGCCTCTGCCTGGCAGCACTCTGGGGCCAAGGATTTTGCCTTCCCATCTCCCTCTGCCTTTCCTGGCCCAGCTCTGCTGGTCGATGACACCTCTTCCCAGGGACAGCCATGGTGCTGTGCAGGGTGAAGCAGGAAGGGAATCAGTGAGCATCTTCGCTGGGACAGGCTTTGTTTCCAAGAGTTTTAGGCCAGCGTTTTGGATTCTGGCCACATGCTGTTTGGGTTTGGGAAGCGTGGACCCCGGTTACGCAATCCTACCTTATTTGTGTGTCTGTTCCTCGCTGTGCTGAATAAAACCTTACCCCCTGTGTCCTGTCATCCCTGAAAGCTCAGCCGGGGCTGCGGGAGGAGATGTCACATCATTAACTTCTCTCCAATAGGCATTAACTTAATGAGCTCTGCTTTGGAGGGAGCGTAGCTCTCTGCTGCTGATTGCCACTCTTGACATTATCTCCTAAGGAGCCCAGCAGCCCCTCCAGCAGGTTGCCCGCCGTTTGCCATCCAGCGCTGTGTTTGAAGCAGATGTGTGAGGCTGGGCTGGGGAGCGAGGTGCTGCGGGGAGCCCAGATGGGCCAGGCGGGCTTAGCTGTATTTAAAGACTCCTTTGGAGCAG
The DNA here is from genome assembly GCA_033124195.1 of Coracias cyanogaster. Classification (NCBI taxonomy): domain Eukaryota; kingdom Metazoa; phylum Chordata; class Aves; order Coraciiformes; family Coraciidae; genus Coracias; species Coracias cyanogaster. The sequence continues at coordinate 5,172 of JAVSBS010006755.1, read as the reverse complement.
GCTCTCTGTGTTCAGAGCGGGGAGGGCTGTCCTTAACCACCCTTGGCTGACAGCTTCCACCGTGCCCACCGCCCCAGGGTAGGTCGTGTGCTTGGTGCAGGTCCTGCACTGTGACCACCGTGGCAGTGGCTGAAGGGCTGCAGCAATTCCCCGGGTCACCCTTTCTCCTCCCCTCCATCAGCACCCAGCAGGACTTGGGCTGAACTTCTCTGTGACTCTTGGAGAGATCTGCCTCTTCCTTACGGTGGTGGCCGGGCGTGGGGCGAGGGGGCAGCTTGGAGAGCAGGGATGGATGGTGCCAGGGGAGAGAGCAGCCTGGGTCAGTGCCGCCTTCAGCGTCTCTGTGGTGGCACAGCCGGCTCTGCCACAGGTCTGGGGCCTGTCCCCATCCCTGGGGCTGTCTCGCCTTGAGGCCAGTGCTCTGCCGGACACTCACGGCATGGAGAACCGAACTGGCACAGTTTGGGAAGAGCTGGGAGACAGCAGCTTG
>JAVSBS010006754.1:0-13770 GCA_033124195.1 Coracias cyanogaster | reverse complement strand
AATCTATCTCAGCCTTGGACAGATGCAGGAAAATTCCTGGGAGGCAGACACCAGGTCTTTGAGGCAACATGGAACATTTTGAAAGTCAGAACACAAATAACCTTTATATGAGAAACAATAATGGTCTCTCCCAGTTTATTAAATTGCTCTCTTTTCTAGTCACATAGCTTCACTGGTCTGGGTTAAGCTGGAAGTGGCTCGTCCCTCAAGTTTTCATTTCTTTAGCACACTCAGTCAGCTAGTGACAGCTTTGTCTCTTCTTTACAAGAAACAGAAAACTGGGTATCAGTATATAGATTTAATATGAACCTCTTATTTTTGGTATCTTGGAGATGTCTAAAATGTATTTTGAATTGGAAAATAGACAGGTTCAATCAACATGTGACAGGTTTTGAAAGGACTCACACTTCCTTATTACCATATTTAAAAAACAAAAACAATTTAAAGAGTAAAGAATATAAAAGCATTTGAAATATGCTGAAAAGTAGTTGAAGGACCAGTGTAGAGGACAACAAACTAGTGAATATGCTAGCTTGAAAATGCATATACATGTAACGACATAAAAAAAAGATCAGCTAAGCAAGCATGTTTCATTATACTTTGCATGATCAACTGTAATAGTACAATTCTTTTTAATATTTGCTTTTTAATACATTTAAGAATTGGCTTAATATGCCATACAGTACTCAGCACTGCTATACTCCCATTGTCTCAGAGTACATCTAAGCTTTCCAATTTTAATATTTTGTTCCTTTTGCTCATGACAGATATTTTTCAGACTTCAACACTGTGGAAAGGTCACAAGGACAGAAGGGGATAAAAGCAATTAACTTTCTGAAATCAAATAATTAACTTAATACCAAACAGCAAGGGGCTTCTTATGTAGCTACAGCATTACCACTACCCGAGTGAGGAACTTCTAAGCTACTTGTTGCCATGCTGCCAAAGTACTGATTGTATTAAAGATGTATCCCAGATGCTCCGAGCTCCACTGATGTAAAGCAGTCCTATGGACCAGGGTACAGCAGCTGGGACAGACGCATGAAATGAGATCTGTCAGAGTTTATATATAAATTCCTGATCTGATAATAGTACTAGGTGTAGAACAATCACAGCCATCATAATTACTCCTAAATCCGAACTAGCTCTTTTATTTCTTTTACTACCATCATTTATTTATAATCCTTCTCATTGCACTATATACAGGTCTTATCACAGATCCTGTTTCTATAAAACACCACAAATCAACAGGAGTACCAGTACACTGAAACTTTCCACTTGTTGATCTCAGCTTGTATGAACATTAATAGGGGAAAAGCTTAACAAAGTTGTAGGTGATATACACACAACACACCTGCAATTTAAGTAAGACACATTTGTCTGGTGGATTTTGTAGTAACACCGGGAAACCTAAATTGGATGTGAAGACATGAAGTATTTATTTGCATGTTAATAAAGTTTTATCTTATATGACTGTTTTCAATGGCTATACCATGGCATTGGATCCAGCCAACAGCTTAGGTACATTTTAGATGAATTTCCTGCTTTGATTTCAAGTTGAAGCTCTTTGCAAGCAGACAAAATAAAAAAATAATCAGAAATATAAATATACATATATATTTCTACGTACATAAAAATAGAAACATACATTTTGGAAGACCTTAGATCATTCTCATTAATAAAAAAGATCTTACTAAATGAGTACAATCATTCCTGCAGAAAAATGCTACGATGTACACAGAAAATTTATTTGGTATAAACAAGTTATGAATTGCAAAATGCAGTACAATTAATGTATGTACAAATAATATCCATAAATATTGTCATCTTCTTGCACATTTCTCTGACTATAGAATCCTTGACTTGGAGTAATTAATTAAATTTAATATATTATATTCTATGTATTATGTTCCTTGATTCTAAAGAATATACGAGTTCCTATATATTTCTTAAGTTCTACAAGGCATAATCCCTAGGTATGGACTATATTATGTTGATACTTTCTAGAACTAACATGGTCATTAGCAGAATTTCCACTTTCATCCAAACTTTACTAAAATATTATTTAATCCCTATTTTCCTGTACACTGAGCTCAACAGAAGATACATGTCTGTGTAGGAATATAAAGAGACTGATAGAGGGGTGATGAAACTGAAATTATGTCTACCCCACAAATGAGGAAAACTCATGATATTACTGACTTACAGGTGTTTTGCCTCACAAATAGGAGACTTGCCTTAAATTCAATTTGCTATTGAAATAGCAAATATCTGACAAGGTTTTTAATGTAACTGCCAGGCGTTTTTCATTTTTGTTTTTCTGGAGTCTTCCAAAAAAAGCTTAAAAATGGCAATCCATATGCGCTACGGACAATTGTGGGAGTATTACACTTGGACATAAGCTCTTAAGGTATCTTATGAATTGTAGTATAATGATACTATGTGGACAATATTACCTTCTTAATGCAAGTAAAGATGAATTTACCACACCTTTACTCTTCTCCTTGTAGAAAATTCCCAAAGTGAAGCTGACTTAAGAAAGTGGGTGGAATTTGAAAAAAAAATTCCTCTGATGTTTCCTGGAAGAGTCATACGAAGGATATTCCCAAGTCAGACCTCCTTCCACCCCACTTAATATAAAGCAAGTTTAAAACATTATTGAATTTTTGGTAAGAATACCTTAGTTGTATAAATCAGTGAATAAATATACTGATCCATATGCTATAAGGCATAAATATATTATTTTCCTCTGTCAGTGACAGATACAACCTTTCTTTTGTATTATTCAATCCTTCTTCCCAGAAAGAAGCATAATTTCTGGCAAGTTCAAAATGTAAGATGTAAATAAGAAGGACTCCAAAGCAGACCATTAAAAGTAAGTAACCAAAAACATAAACATTCTTGAAAGTGTAAACAAAGGATGAAGAAAAGTTAATGAAGAATTGGTGGTGTGGCTGGATTTTAAAAGACAACATCACAAAAAGCAAGTATATGATTTATTTTGTGACTTTTCTCCAGAAGATGGAATAAGTCATGTACAAAGTTTCTGAACATTAGTGGTAAGAAAATACTGGAACAAACAGACAAGTTGAAAAGCTGTACTTCATTAGGCCTAGATACAGATATTCACGAGTTCTGCTGGAGCCTCCGAGTCATCTGGCTGAACTGTGAACTCTAATGCAGTAGTTAATGGAAAATGAAAAAGGCTGCAGGGTAGCAAATCTACTTATCCTATGCTATCTATGGCTCCAAAAACATTGATACCAGCAGTCAAAAGTGAGTGCTTTAAAAGGGTATGATACAGGAAAATATTAAAAACCAGTTATGAATATCTGCCCAATTTGTACACTTCTACTAGAACATGGGTACCTTGTACTAAAATGAGCTAAAGGATATACTTTCATATTGTATAATATAAAAATATAAATTTTTATTTTCAAAAGTTCTTGACAGTAAAACCTGGGGCTGCTCATGGGTCAAGAGGAAAAGTTTTATCATGGATTAAGCCTTGCTTAATTGGAAAGAGACAGAAAAGAGAAAACATAAATTAAATCATCAGTTTTCATTAACTCCAGTGGTTAAAGCGGTAAGTAACATGTTATTTACTATATATTTAGTCCTGTAAAGGGTCAAGCAGATACTGAAATTTGTAGAGGATACAGAATGTGTGTGCTGTAATGTCAAGATGGTAGGTGAATGGAGAAAAAAAAATTAAATTCAATGTTAAAGGATAAACTAATATATAACACACGTAATATTTTAAGCAACTCACAAACAATGGATGGTAATAAGGGTAATAATTACCTATAGTGACTCAGCTGAAAAAAAACAGTTACATTTCTGGCTAGTAGCATGTAAAGCTTTGAAAAATCCTGTAGCGTTCAAAAACCCCTCCTAAACAACAAAAGAAAAAATATCGCTAGAGATTTGTGTGTATATATATATATATATATATAAAAATATATATAAAAGTCTCAACAATTTACAATGTTCTTCAAAGTAATTCTTCCCCTGGCACATGAACTTCAGTACTGATTACCCATCTTGAAAAAGATAGAGCACAAACAGAAGGGGATTAGAACTGAAGGTCGCATATTGAAACATTTTTCTTTAAGGAGACACCATAAAGATTCTTAGCATGAGGGCACACAAAGAAACCATACAGAGTGACAGAATCACACAGGCAGAGCAGCATTTTCAAATATACTTATGTGACTTTAACTTTTTAAGTTTCATTTTCAAGCGTTGAAGGAATTTTAAATGCAAGATTTAGGACCGCTAAATTTCTTTAGGTCCTCTGGCAAATTATACACAAGAAATCAGGCGCTCTTTTCCAGAAAAAACACAGAAAGGTTCATTGTCATTGGAAGGCAATAAAAAGAAAACACTCAGAGGCGTTTGTATAAATATATCTACATTCACATATGTGTGTCTGAACAAAACGCATAACTGACTTAGGTGATTCAGTGCATTAAAATTTTGTACCGGAAGAACAGGAATATACATAAAAGAACAGGGTAAAACCAGTAAGATGTAACTATGGATGGTGATATTTGTCACAATTACTGTAAGAAAGGAAAAATGTTGTGTGTCAGCCTTGTAATCTATTTAGTGGTGAGCTTGCACAAGCAAGCCAAATCCTCTGGAAAGTAATACAGGCAGAAACTCAGCAGATGACAAAATAATGTACATTAAGGGAAGGAGAAAAGGCACCTTCCTTCCTCCTGAGCAAAACAGCTTGTTTTCCCTCAGAGGTCACTACCAGAAGTTCCTTCTCCTAACTGACACACTATTTTACATGGAACAAATTGGTCAAGAAAGGTGTTACCGTAAGTCTGTCACCACATAACATTAAACTTGGTGAGGATCTCTTTTTGGTAGCAAGACCTCAGACTGCTAAAACTCATGGAAAATGTAGCTAGAAAATTAACGTTTAAGGCTTGGAAAGGATTAGAAAACAAAATGTAAAAGTACAAAGCATTGCAGGTTAGCCATGGGGGCTGGACGTCACTGCTTATTTAGTTCAGTCAAGAAGACTCTCTATGTAGAAACCTGGGTTTTGCTGCTTATCTCAGACTGATTAGGACACTGTACAGGTACACTGTTCAGTTGGGTCACATGAAAAACAGAAATTTAGAAAATGCAGGGCAAATATATCTTGATGGGAGTAAGACAGAAATACAAATGAGGAAAAAAATCCTTATTTTATACATGGCTATTGGTCATCCTTGGCTGTTCCTTAGTGAGGTTGAGGTATCAGCAGAACAATTAATGTCCTTTATGGGGAACATAGTATGCAACTATCCAATATGATATTTCTTGCTGATGGAAAATGAGAGTGAAAAAATCTTATGATGATGATCTGATCTAATACTGTAATTTCTACTTCCACATTATTAGAAGGGAAATTACAACTCTCTAATACAAGTCCTTGCTCTAAAATTTCACAATGTAATAAAGTACCTCTGAACTTAAAACTTTAACATATCTATAAAATAATTTAGTATCTATTGCAATGTAATATCAGAATATTTAGTACTTATTTTAATACAATATACGGACATAACTTTGACAAGTTTTACACATATAAAAGGTTTAGAATCTTCAAAAATCTTTACCAATTAGTTAAGGGAATATTAGAAGATGAAAGGGAAGCATGAGGTGAAAATACTAGTGTTATGCATATCAGTACTGGAAAAGCGTGTTATACGCAAATTTGATGCTACATAACGTGAGTTAACATGTTCCACAAGCCTGACTCACACAGACTTAGTTTAAAACAATTAAAAGTGTATACTTAAAAATCACATTGATCAGAGTATTCAAGGACAGAAAGAACTGGGTATATCATAGGCCCTTATATTTGCCTCCGACTTAAATTCAAATGCTTTATTTAGTTAAAGCATTATCTCCACCTGATTAAAAGACCGATCCAGATTTTACTTGAATACCAGAAAGAATGTAGAATTTATCGTTGTTTTGGCCAGTTTGTTCTTATAGTTTATCTCATCATGAGACAGACATACTGTATTTACATTTTAAAGAGTTCTGGTGACAATCCCCAGAAAGAAAGACTACAACGTCTTTTTCCATTAGACTGAAAAATTCACTAGTATCTGATATTTTCCTTTCTTACCAGCTAACTAATCTCTTTAAATACTCAGTATCAGACATTTTCTCCAGGTTCCAAACACTGAGGGCTCTTTCCTGTTAGATTTCTGCTTTTCAGTTTCATTTTGTTGCCTGGACTTAAGGAGCTGATAAAATATTATTTTATCAGCTTTATTGATACTATACATGTAAACAATTTCACCTCTATTCTCCTAACCACTACTTATTTCTACATATAACAAATAAAGAGAAAAACCCTTTTTAATGCAACATGGTAGTGTGTGTGTGTGTGTATAAGATAGTGACATAATTATTTTATGAACTTTTAATTATTTTCAGAATAATTATTTTCAAGGGTGCAATCTCAATTTTGAAAGTGTTGAATACATATCTAATTTCTAAGCATATAACTATCCAGGCAGCTGTACAAAAGCACTTACTTTCATCAGCCAAACATTTAACATTCTCAAAGAAAGAATTCACATTTGTTTGACAAGAGTTTATCTTCCAAAAACTTTCTGCCTTGAATTCCAGCAGTAATGCTCTGTATTCAAGCCTTTTGAACTGCTATGTATAAAAACCCACCTCACCTTCCTATTAGCTTCTCTTTTACAACACGGGTCATGTTGCTTACTTTTCTATTATTTTTTTTAAGCTTTCATATTACATTCACTCTTTCCAGGAGTTTCTAGACTCTTCCAAGATTCCTCTGAAATGAATACAGTATATATCTACTTCTGAATTCAGTTCATCTGAATCAGCTGCTTTCAAATATTCATCATAAAAAGACTGCTTAATGCTTTCCCTAGAAACTAATTGCTTGGAAAATACTTCACCATCATTATGGAATATGAGTGCACTCTCCTACTTCTTTCCAGAAACAGAAAAGAAATAGATATTGAACACTTTTTTTTTTTTCCGTCATGATGAGCAATTTGATTTTCTTAAACTTTTAATGGTGCCATTTATATATATAAAAGGAGAAATTCCTTTTTTTCCCCCTAATATAATGTAATACATATTCTATTATCCTTAGTTAAGCCAAGGATTGCTCCTTGGTCTCACTATACTTCATAGCTTCTAGTTCATATCAAACTGTATTTGCCTTTTCATTTTTTACACTGTGGTTTTATATACATGTTTTTTTTCTAACTGGTATCCTCATATTGTCACCAAAGTTGGGTCTTTAGAAGTTGCTTTTCCCAGCCACGGCATAGTGGCTATTTGGCTGGCTACTAAGCTTCCTCTTCTTGCACTTACATTGTAGTCACAATCTCATATCTACTTACAGTTTTATCTCCAAAGAATGTCATTCAGAACATGTTTAACTTTGAGAAATTACCCTCTTTGAAGTATCAATTCTCCACATTATTGCAAGGATCTTCCTCTGTTTACCCACAGTATGCACGAGCAACTTAAAACCACCAGTCCCTAAACAACTGTAAACTTCCATTACAATGATTAATTCATCTTTATCTAGCCAAATAAAGTCCAAAGTTGAATGAGCGCATGTAAAGTATCTAGCTATACATCTTCTAAATTGGATTCCCAAATAGCAATTCCATTTTTTTTTTTTTAGGAAGGAAAGAAGGGAATTTAAAAAAAAATAGAAAAATCATATATTTTAGGTTTAGAAGAGTAAATATCCTAACCATCTTTTTTCTCCACAGCTATAAAACAATTTAAGGTAAAAAAATTGAGCACGTGCATAAATGTTTGCAGATTAGGAAATTTCCGTGAGCAAGGAAGAGATTACTAGGACTTGAAAACCAAACTGGTTTTAAATGTCAACACTATGGACATCACAGAATCCTTTCTGCAGCAATCCAGTTTTTTTAAAACTTCACTGTACTGGGTCCTGTGCATATATATAGTTCTGCAAACAGTTCATTTTAGCAGCTCTTTGGCTGCATACATGAGCAATACAGACCACAAGTCTGCCAAATATATTAGCTTGAGATCAAGAGTGCCGAATGCAAAAAGTGTAACAAGTGGTTTAATTCCTTGATATGAAGCCAATAGGCACAATCGTTTCAGAAGGCAAAACGAAATAAACTAAAATTAAGATTATAATATCTATTTGAAAAGCTATAGAAACCCAAACATTTTCTTTTCCACCTATAAATGTCAAAAATCTATCCTTTTATCAAAATTTCACTTGTGAAATGTATTACTTCAGACAAGTAACTCTAACAATTAAGCTCTCTTTCAGACGTGTACTATATGCTAGCTTTCACCTTTAAAATTTGCTTGTTAACATCAGTTCTTACTATTAGAGTGACAGTTTCTATTGCAACTTCTGGATTTCATAAGTTCATAATCCTGTGAAGCCTTGAAGCTAACTTTAGCTAAATGTGTGGGTTTTTTCCTGAATTTTGTATATTATTATAAACACTCTATAGGGCCATTACAGTAAAATATCATCATTTATTCGAGTATGAGCTGTAGAAAAGCTTCCAAACCCATGTAAGAGCAGATGGACTGAACCAAGTCAAATATGCCTCTCACTCAGTATCTCTCCTTGTCATAAAGCTGTTTACCTGTAAGGTGGTATCTAGACACAGACAAGCATACAGTGATGATTGCCTTGAAAACTTGCCCAACATCTAACACTACGTGGCTCAAAAAAGAGCTCCAGTCAAAGACATGGTCTGTTTTCATACTCTTCACTGTATTCTTCTTCCTAAGAATATTTAAGCACAGTTAAAGCGTCAGCTTTCACTATGTCCTACTGTATTGTATTGATTAACCTGGATATTATAGCAAATGTCTTTCATTTTTTGTTATTTCCCTATTTCAGGGAATTACAAAGGTTATCTTGATCTTCTCTTAGACCTTTATATCAATAAATCTTTCCAGATGCAAGATGCTTTTTGTGCCTCATTTAATGGGGTGTACCTTTATGTCAATATTTACATGGCCAGCAGGAAGTACCAGGGTGCTGAATAAAAAGTACTATTAGGAGAAGATATGGTTATTCTGAACATTTATGGCACCAAGTATTTTAAAAGACAATGTATGATGGAAAAGGCTCAACTAGCAAGAAACAGTATAAGTATCTGGCCATTATGCATAACTGCCCAGTCAGAGGCAAGTGATGACAGAACTTGCTAAATACACTTGATTCCCATGAAAAAGTGTCTCAAAAAAAAAAAAAAAAAAAAAAAGGGAAAAGCCCATGTTCTCTTACAGAGAGGATCATAAGCATTGATTCACTCCAAATCAGGAAAAGCACACTGCTCAGGATCAGCAGAACATCTCTAATCCAGCTCGTATCAGTTTCAACTTCAGTACTTCAAGGTGTTTTGCAGCAGCAGACCACCCATCAATGTGCTCAGAAACACATGACTTTGGTAGCTTTCTGGTTCAGCTCTATAGCTCTGACCTGCGAAAGGGCTAATGCCCTGTCTCTGGACAAATGCCAGAGCATCATGACAATTACAACATATTGCTGCAGTGAATGATATTTAAACATCCACAAAATATACAGAAAAAGTACTTTTCAGGTCCCTTTATGACAAGTACAAAAATTTACCGACATATCTGACACAGACGAAGAAGCACTTCCTGGCTGCTGAGGGACACAGGTGACATGGGGCCATATGTGAATGTTTTAGAGTTACAGTAATGATAACGGTCCATGTGACATCCCTATCTTTCACAGAACGGAATCACAGAGTATCTCAAGTTGGAAGACACCCATAAGGATCATCATGTCCAACTCCCTGCTCCTCACAGGACTACCTAAAACTAAACCATATAACTAAGAGCATCACCCAGATGCTTTTTGAACTCTGAAAGGCTTGGTGCTGAGACCACTTTCTGGGGGAGCCTATTCCAGTGACTGACCATCCTCTCAGTAAAGCAGCTTTTCCTAACGTCCAGCCTGAACTTTTCCTGACACACCTCCATTCCATTTCCTTGCATCCTACTACTGATCACCAGAGATAGGAGACCAGCACCACCTCTTCTACTGCCCCTCCTTCAGGAAGTTGTAGACTGCTGGAAGGTCAGAAGATGCAGATCTTCTTAGTTACTAGAATAAAAATTGACTGTAAAAAACTCCCGCTACCAAAGGCAGCTGCTCTTTCTCTCTTATCTGAAAGCCATGGACCTCACTTGTGGTCATCTGTTTCCTTAGAAGAAACCATTTTTTCCCTAATCAAATAGAACAGTAAGCAGTGGTCAGACCCAAAACTTATTATTCAAATGGATGCATATCACTTCAGCCTAAAGGCTTAATTTACAGGGAAGGAAATCACCTTGCTCCAACACAACAGCCTGAGACTATCAATATTTTCTTAAAAGGCCACAGTTTTGGCTTTCTTTTCCAGTCTTTATGATGGGTTTTCCCTTTTCCAGATCTGTTTATTGACATGCACTTCTTTTCAAAATGCAACATGGGCACACTTCTCCTAATCCGTTACATACATCCATTTTTGTTCACAGAAACTGAAGAACTGGCCAAACACTGAATTCTTGAGTAGCCTTTGGACAGGCTGAGGTAAATGCAATGGATCCGAAAAAGGAAGAATTCCTATCTTCTCTTGCCTTTGAAATGCTCACAGTAGTAAAATATTCCAAATCCTGGCTAGCTGAAAAACCTAATCATTAAACCTTTATGAGACTGCGATAATTAGGTAAGATTTCATAATATATTAAATGTTATCCACCCATAAATTTAACACACACTTGTGCAGAATTCTTGACTCTTTATAACATATGCCAGCGTATGATTTTTGACACATTTTAGAACTCCAACTGCCCGATATATTCTCGCTAGTTTACTCACAGCTTTACCTGACATATTTATAAATTGTGATCAAAAGCATTTCAGCTAGCTGAAAAGAAACTGGAAAAGGAGTGGAAACTTGCCTGTTCAGCTGTGGAAGAAAAATTCATCTTTTTTGTAGAAAGTCTCCTGCACAAATAAGATGGCAAGGGGTAGAAAACAGTGTTTGTTTTGGAGAAACTTCTTACTGATGAGCTGTCTCTCTTGATACTTAAACTTGCTACTTGCTCAGATTTGACTGATTTGGATATTAACACATACATTTCCTTTTCTGCTGAGATCATTAGATGCATTTCTGAAGTACAACATACTGTGCAGGATGTGTCTCAGCAGCTATGTGCAATATTAGCAGCAATTTAAGCCCTTAGAAGTAGGATTTGGAGAGTCCAGGTAGAAAACAGGCCATTATATTAGAATAAAAAAGGTAGTTCTAAGGTTTTATCAGTGTTGGCGGGTGGCAGTGGGCGCTGTGATTTTTTTTTTTATTTAGCAATCTCAACTTGAAACACTTTAAAAGACCAATATGCCAAGTGTGAGATCACAGGGATTTAAATGATGAAAGGAGACAAATGAAGGCAAGCAAACAACAAAAGAAGAATTTTTAGAATTGCTTTCTTTTTCCTTTTTGTTTTTATGCCTTTTTTTTTCTCCCGGATTTCTTATTTTTAGGTATTTATTCCTAGCCTTCTTGTATATTTCTCAGCTACGACTGCAGAACGTTGAATGATATTCCACTTGCAAAACTCAGGTGAACGTATTAAGTAGCCGCTAAATTCACTATTAGCAGGACTTGGTCAAGTTCAAGTCCTGTCGAGGTGGATCTACCTGCCTAAGGAATTCGTTTTGATGGAAGCCGATATAACATGCTAGTGTATGATCAGTCTTGTTAGGGGCTTTGCCGTTTTTAGATAGTGCTTCCTTTTAATAGAATCCATAGAAAAATAAGAGAGTCTCAGTTTACTCGTAAATAAATTGCTTCTTAAGGCCTGCAAAACAGTTGCATTTTCAAATAGTATATTACAGCATAAGTGACAAAGTAAATTTAACTGAAATCACGGAGGGTCTTTTCACTGACTTTGAGAAGTGTTGTTTTAGAGCCATCATTAGTAAAGTAGTATCTTCATGTCTCCCATCTCCTGAAAATACAGTAATTTATTCCAGTGGAAGACACTCTGTGCTCTCCTGAACAAATACTTGCTTAACACTGAGCGTTTACAGATTGAAATAACAGTCAGCCAGCCAACTTTTAAATATTGCTCACTAAACGTTGCCCAAAGTTGGTGGCATTCTTTCAGGCATGGAACACATCTGTCATTTGCATTTCATTGACCTTGAAGCTTACTGGTGAGAGATGAAACTTCACCTATTCAAAGCAAGCTGTTTAAAACATTCAAACAGATTTTTTTAAAGTGGATTTCACTTTTTAATTTCCTACTGTTCTTCTTCCATTGAGAAAGCACTGCCTGAACCCAAAGGGATTTCCACATCTAGCTTTCATGCTTTTTGTTGCTACATGGCAGTGACCGCTAGATTGGCAAACAGAATAATTGCCTTTGAGAGATTTCTTTAAGGATGTTAAGAGCATGAACTTCATTCTTTTTAAAGTAGCTTCTTAAATAAATGCTTCAAAACAAAGTCAGCTATTGATCCAATTCTTTGAATAAAAAGTTCTCCCCATTTGACAATGGGATTTACTACTGGAGACAAAATGTACATTAATCTTTTGAGTTTATTGTCTTCAGTTGACAAAGGTAGAATTACAGAATTGCTGCACAAAGAAAGAATTGTACCTTCTGTTTGAAATGACAAATCTACATAAATTCATTGACCGACTTAGGATAAAAGCAATCTTTACATCTCTACTTGTCACCTGAAGAGAAACAGGGATATAATTTATGCGTCATTGCCAAGTAATATTGTTGAATAACTGTTTATTCTCTCAGCGTATTTGTGATTTCCTTGTTTGTTTATTGCAATGCTACCAGCACTTTTTTTTTTTTTTTTTCCTTCCCCTGGAAGTGGAAAAGAACATCCAGATTGTCTCTTTACTGCAAGGGGAGAAGGGTGGAAATTTTATCGAGGGAAAAAAGCAACCAAAGAAATAACACCCCCCACCGCTGTATCTGGAGGAGTTTCCCTCAACTTTGCAGATTTTACACTTCTGTCTTCTACCACTGGGACATCTAATTTGAACCCTAATTTCTAAGGGGGGAGGGATGGGCGAGAGGACAAGAATGTCAATATTGTCACGTGTGTTTACAGCGGGTTAAAAACAGCCACTGTGGGACTGAAACGTTTTTTCCCACTGGCAGCTGCAATGGGAAGCTGAGCTAGGATGGCTACTGCAGGAGCAGGGAGGGGAATCCTTCATGCAGTCTCACCTCCGCAGCTTTGCTCTTACGTTCCCTTCCCTGACGATAATGGTAGTGGTGTACTTGGCCCTAAGGAACGGACAGGTGAGGCCGACTGTGCCGCTCTGGGGTGCGCGGCAGGAGAAGGCGCCAGAGCCACACACAGACACAGCGACGCGCGGGCGGTTCAGCAGCCGGCGCGGCAGAGGTGCCCCACCGCTCCCCCTGCCCGGGTCACGCTGCGCAGGACGCCGAAGCGCCGCACGCGGAGTGCACTGCGGCTGGAGCCGGCCGCCTCCCGGCCAACAGGCTCCGGGCAGCGCTCCCGCCGACAGGCAGGTACCCGCGGGCGCGGCGGCGCTGCTCGCCGGCTGCGGGACCGTCGCCGGCGAGGGGCGGGTCGACTCCGCCGACCGCGGGGCGGTGCCGTCGGGGTGCGGCAGCGCGAAGTAGATCACCAGGAACACCGAGTTGGCGATGATGAAGCCGATCGGGGCGCCGAGCTGCGGGAACGTG
>JAVSBS010006753.1:0-12695 GCA_033124195.1 Coracias cyanogaster | reverse complement strand
GGGCCGGGGGCGGCCGGGCGGGGCCTCGGCGGGGGCCAGGGACAGCGGGGGAGGTACCGGGCCGGGCCGGGCCGGGCCGGGCGGCGGGGGCGGGATCGGGATCGGGGCGGCGGTGCCGGCTCCGCGCCGCGCAGGTTAAGAGCAGCGTAGGGCCGGGCTGGGAGCAGAGGGAGCCGCGCCAGCATGGCCCAGCCGCGCTGCCGCTCCGTGCTCATCACCGGCTGCAGCCGGGGCATCGGGCTGGGGCTGGTGCGGGGGCTCGCAGCCGCCAGCCCCTCCCCGGAGTTCGTCTTTGCGACCTGCCGGTACCCCGAGAAGGCGCAGGTAAGCGGGGAGGGCCGCCGGGGCTCCCCGGGGGGAGGATGCTGCCAGCCCGCGGGATGCCGAGCCTGCCCCGCTCCCCGGCTGCGGGACCCGCAGCTCCCCGGGGCCGGGCTGCGCTGCCGGAGCTCTCCCGACCTGGAGCCGCAGCCCCCAGCACATCTCCTGCGGTGCCAGCCCAGGAGGCTGCCGGTGGCGGGCAGGAGAAGGCGCTGCTGGAAGCACAGGACGGGTCGAGCATCCCTGCGCCCCAGCGCGGGGGTCCCGGCGCGGTGCGGGGACAGGGCGGCCGGCCCGGACAGAGCCGGTGCCGGGAAACCTGAGCCCGGGCTGCTGCCGCTCGGGTACCCCTGTGCGCTCCCGAGAGGAGGAGAGGAGAGGAGCGGGGAGCTGGAGACGGGGCAGCCCCGGCTGGGCAGCGGCAGCAGCTCCGCTGCTCCCACTAGCCGCTTCCTCTCGTCCCCGAGCTTCTCGCTGGATGCGCAGCTGGGGATGAAGCTGTCCTGGCCTTGCCCAGTTTTTGCACAGACCCGCAGGGACAGTCCAGCCCCCAGGAGCCTTCCCAGTGAAACCCGTTTCAGCTTTCCCTGCCTCTCCTGCACGCCGTGCCTGTGTCCCCAGAAGGAGCCGTGCCCCACTTGTCCCCTCCCTTTCTCTGCTGGGCTTTGCAACAAGTAAGAAGGCCTAAATGAATGAAGAATTACACACTCCTTGTAGTGCTCTTCTTGGCTGGGTAGGGACCAGAGCCTTCTGCTGAAATCATACGAGCTTCTGTCAGATGCTGCTGGTGAATTAACTCGCAGCCCTTTCCCCTTCCAGCCATCATTCCTGATGCTACAGCATAGCAGAAGTGCATTTGGACTCCTTCCTCATCCCTAGACTGTTATAAATGACCATCAGACAAATCAAAGGCGCTTCTGGAACCTTTGGGAGGCAAACTGATAATGAGGGTTACCAGTCTGCCTGCTTTGTGGCGGCTACTCTCCCCTGGAGCATCTCTAGCCTGCGCCTGACTCCCCGCAGCAAGGCAGAACGCTGCCAGGGCAGCACAGCACCGCGCGCAGGTATCCCCCCCTTCCTCTCCTAGGAAAGCTCTAGTCCTCCAGAGCTGCAAGGATCTGAGCTCTGCGGCCGTCTCAAACCCCTGCGTGCTGCCCCAGGCCTTTGGTAGGAGAATTAATCCCCGCAGCCCAACTTCCACATCTCCCCTCTTTCAAGGGTGCCACGAAGCTGCCTTAGTGAAAGGCAAATTCCTGGCAGGCGCAGAGGTAAAGAGCTGGTAACTCTGTCCTCTTATGGCGGATTCTACTTTTTTCAGTGCAAACTGTGATTACGCCAGCAAGAACAAAAGGTAGCGACTTTCTTTACTGCGTAGCTACACAAAAACTTCAAGAGATGGTGCTGAGGCTCCCCTCCAGGGATAGCAGAGAAGGCCGGTCAGGCGCCCGCAGTCTGAGCACTGTAGCGCTGTGCCGAGCTGCAGGTACTTATGAAACAGAAGGAAAAGGTCTTAATTTTGTTTCCTGTTGTAAACAAACACTCTCTGCAGCACAAAGGCACATGTAGGATATTTCCGAATCGAGTCGCTGAGACGCGGTCCAGCAAGACTGAACTGTGGTGCACCGGCTGCCCTTCGGAGCCGCTGGTTCCTGCAGCTTTCCCCACCTCAGCCCCCCTTCTGCACCACCTGAGCTCCTGACCAGGTGTTTGCCACCATTCTGTTCACTTTTAACTCCTGTTACAAGGTCTGGCGCCTGTCCCAGACGTATTTCCTATTAGCGATTGCACAAGTGTGGTACAGGAAACCAGCAGAGACACGGGACCTGTTGTTAGATAGGAATCTCCCTGCTTGGTTGTTTGTTCTAAAGCTGCTTTAGCTGGTGCCGAGAGAGGTTCTTTTTTTCACCAGTTGGCCCCAGTGTTCACCAGTGATATCTCCTTACAATGGTCTTGGATCAGTTACATGGAGAAGGGAAACGATTCCCTTAATGGGAAGAGCTTCCTAGGAAACATTACGCGGACTTATCTTAGCACAGCCCGTGAGACTTTTCGCATTGACAGCACTTAAAAATCGTGAGCAAAAAGGCTGGGAAAAGCGCACAAGAAGATGAAATAGCCTTCAAAGAGTGCAGCGTGCCTGGGAAAAGCCTGGGTCCCTCCTCGCGCGCAGCGGTACAGACCTGGAGAGACGGCTGGCACTCGTGTCCCATGCAGGCAGGAAGCTGGCCAAGAGCCACGTTCCAGTAACCCCGAGCGGGGGTTCTGCAGGCCACATGGGGTGCAGCCTGAGCTTGCTTTTTTTTTTTAAGAGGGACAAGGCTTGTCCTTGGTGGATCAGGGTGGGTTTTTGTTCTTTATAAGGACCTCTAGGCCATGTGCTGTGCTTTGGCAGTACATCAATAGAAACCTCTGCGGCCAGCTGAAAGCATATTTCTAACAGATGGCTTTGGAAACCCCACAAGGAAGGGAGATCTTTACTAAAGGTATTGTCGTAGTCTCACTAGTACTATCTGGCCCATCTGTGATGCGCAAAGTTGGCACAGAACTTTCAACCTTCCGAGATGTGTTTCCACCATGCCACCAGTCCGTCTCCCAGGCACAGGGCAAGCACAGACGTGCTTGAGCCTCAAGCAACGGGAGTCTCAGCACCATGTCCGACTGCCTACCTCAAGGCTTGGATCCAGTTTGGCAGTGTTGCCTGGGTGCAGTATGGTAGGAAAGGCAGAGGTTCAGTCATTTTCTTTTTCTTTTTTTTCTCAGAGAGAAAACTTTGCCTTCACTGACTTTCCAGTCAAACTTTGCAAACCCAGAGCTCAGGTTCCTGCACTCCAGAGCCCAGCACTGCAGACTTGTCTCAGTGTACGTGATGTGGGCATTGCCCTCCTAAAACCTGTTGGTTGACCATGCAGACTGGGCTGTAAAGTTCTTTCTCTGCACACCTGAGCTGTCAGAGCTTGCTTTTTCTCTTGGCAGTGATTCAACCGGTCTAACTTTGTTTCCTTCCACTTTATGGAAAGTGACCAGATGAAAAATCCCGCTTAATATGAGCGCAGGACCCCCCACTTCCTCTCCTGGATTAGAGGATCAACCTGGAGAACAGCAATTTTGGACAGTTCTCTTAAATCCTGCTCTCATCCGATGGGGTAGAGCGGCATTTTCCTGGTGCAGAATGCAGGGAGGGGAAAAAGGATGGGAAGAGGTTAAATGAAAAGCTTTTTAAAAACAGTCTTCCAGTTCTTAGAGGAAAAGTGATTAAGTTTGTTTAGCTACTGGCAAATCCAGCACCCATTTTGGGGACAATAGTCAGCAGCAATTCCACAGCAGTCGAGAGTTATCCTGAGGATCTCTCAGCAGAGTTTATGCTGTTGCACAGATCATTGTGTACTTTGGAGTTCTCCAAACAGCGGACACACAAGAGCCGCTAAGGACCCGACTTCAGAAAGAGATGTTGGAGAAGAGTCCGACTTTGCTCTCCCCTGCTTACCGCAGAAAGCAGAAGTCTCCTGTAACTTGCTCGCCCTGGGATAATGCTGAACAGCTGCAGGCTTTTGCATGTGAGTCTGTGCTGGCAGAAGTTGTAATAACTGGAGTTCTTGTGCTGAATAGCTCCTAGGTGGCCTTCACAGAACATTTGCCTAACAAATGGGCTTTAGATCACATGATAGCATGCAGCAGGCCTGCAGGCGCATCTAGATAACCGCTGCCTCTCCTTGAAAAGTACGGTAACAGACTCCTTCAGCCACACTTCACCTCTAATCCGCCTTTACTTGGGCTGCTCCAGCACTGAGAGTGGAAGCAGCTACAAATCTCTTTCAAAATAACCCTGAGGTCCTGTCTTTGCACTCCAGAAGGACAAAACCACAGCACGGTTATTATTACACAGGGCTCACGGACCCAGCTGTAATTCTCCCCCGGCTCCCGCTGTTCTTTCTTGCTCTTTTTTCCCCCCATCCCGCATCCTCATAAAAGGGGGAAAAACTTTGACCTAGTGTCTGAGACTACACCTAATGATGGTGCAGCCCCCGTAGACCCCCTCTCTGGCTCGCTGAGGTATGGAAGGAAGAGATGGCTCTCAGGGGAAGCGAGGCAGCCGAGGGGATCCAAATGGCCATGGTGCAAATCTGCTCCCAGCGCTTCCCGCGCACAGCTTGGCTCTGCTGGGAGCTGAATGTGGGACCTCGGGGCAGGAGCATCTCCCGTTCCTCCTGCTCTCCCGGCAAGCCCAAGTGTGTTCCCAGGTAAACAAGACAGTGTTCAGTTCCTCGCTGCTCAAGAGTCCTCTACCAAGCTCTGGAAAGCTTCCAGGGCTTAATGTGCTGCTTCCCTTCCTCTGAAGTAGGAGATAATGTTACCAACAGTGCTGTGTCTGTTCCCTGGAGCTCTCGCTGAAGTGCTCCTGCACACTATCTCTGTCAGGTTTTGTTTTTTCTTTGCTACATATTTTAGCCATGTGGTCTGATACTGGGAAGAGCAGCTGGGCAATCTCTGGAGCTGTGCTCTAGCAAGATAGATGTGTTCTATCAGGCAAAGGGGGCATTCTTGGAGTCTTTCTAATTTGGGGTTACTGCAGTGTTGTATTGCTGCTTTGTTTATGTTTTTGGGTTTTTTTTCTGGAAGTGTTTTGCACTTCCTACAGCAAAGGTCTGGCTCGAGTCAGAGAGGACTGTGGATTTGGGGCAGTCTGCGGCAGCTTGGTGTAAGCTATTACACAAACAGTCAGTGAGTTGGCTGTACACTGTGGTACTGAATAGCCTGTCTCGGGAGACACGGGCAAATAGATAGATCTTTGACTTTGTCCTGAATGCAAGCAGGATGTGAAAAGATACCCAAGTAGCCTTTGTCTGGCAAAGCTGCCCGCAGGCTGTGATAGTCTGGCCTGATTGCTTCCAACTGGCCCAGTATGGCCAGGTCCTTTCCAAGAGTTGTAACAGAAGTGAATAATGCTTTCATAAAGAAGGCAAAATAAATCTCGCTAAATGACAAACACAACATAACATTCCTGGTTGAAAACCAGCAATAAATATCCCATGTACTGATGAGCCTGTATCTGGAGCCTTGAGTGCAGAGGATCTTGCTTAAATTGGAGGAGACCGACTCTTTGCTCTTCGTAATTAAAATCAGCAAGCAGGAAACAACAGATGCTAATCAGATTTAAAAATTTTTCTCGGAATCCCTAAGAGCTGATTCTCAGGGTTAGCAACGCAGGTGTGGAGCCCTTCTAGAGCTATGCTGCTAAACATAGTCTTAGGGGGTTGTGTTGTGGGTTTTCGCTGGTTTTTGTTTGTCTCGTTTGGTTTTAAAGTGGCTGTCACGGTGCACTGACTAGAAGTGACAACTAGAAGTGTTGGCTGTACCTACTGCTTTTAAATGAAACCACGTAAGCTGATGTTAAAATACAAGCCGTGCATCAAACAGCAGTACCAAGGAGCTCACTCATTCCTCTGTGTGCATTATGGGCTGCGCTGGCTCTGCTAGGCTGTGCTCCGAGACCTTGCCTTCCCAGGGATTTAACCCATTTGTCCTGGGTGCAGAGTCTCTGTGCTGGCATCTTGGCTTCAAAAAAGGGGACATGAGTCTGCTGCAAAAAAAAAAAACCCAACAAACAAACTTGCGGACTACTTTGGTGGTGTTTGTTTGCTTTGGTGGGGTTGTTTTGTTTTGAACAAGGCATTTGACAACTGAGCACAGTGAATTTCAGGAAAGGCCACCCCTTGGCATGGGGGTCAGTAACTACTAGATGCAGGCATTGCAGTAATATTTTCAGAGTTCTCCGGACACAGGAGGGTTTTGATCTCTTTGATCAAAACTGCTCGGGGTGGGGGAAGAGGAGAAGCGGTGTACGTGGCTGGTGGCTTGAAATGGCTGTATCTGATTGTGCTGCCATGAGCTTATCTTGGTCTTCCTCTCTCCATGTTCCTTCTAGTCACAGGGGGAAAAGAACAGGCTTTTCTGCAGCTTTCGGGTTTCCTAACTGGATTTTTCAGCTTGTATCAGGTGGAGTAACGTTCTTGAAGACCAAAGCTCTCTGAGTTAGCTTTAGGCCTGGAAGCTGCTTCTGAGAAAATTAAACCACTGAAAGTGGGAGTCGCTTGTTAACTAAGTAATTAAATAAATAGAAGACCTATTGAATTTTAAACCTGATTTGCATGCAGCAATTGTAATTTCATTCTGTTTATGTTCTGGAGAATGCTTAATGCACCAGTGTTTGGAGTTCTTCGTTGAACATATTGCTCGCTTACTTCAGAAGCCTCTTAGTTGCTGTGACTACACAAAACATCCCATGCCTTTTAGCACAAGTTAGTAGCTTGTTTCTGGCAGAGAGTAAAGCAATCTGACTATAAATAAATAAAGAAACATCGAGAAGACAGAGCACTTCTGGAGTTTATTATCAAGAGAGTGGAGCTGTTAAAGGAAAGTCTAGTGGACAGTCCAAAGCCACATAATTATTGCAGGCCTTGACATGGCAGAACTATTTCATGCCTGACTGTCAATAAACAAGATAGTGTGTTCTGTGCCTTTAATCTGTTGAAAACTATCCCATTAAGCCCTGTCCAAGGGAAGGAATGTCTTCTGCTTTTGTGCTTCTGACTTGTTCCCCTTCCTCCCCCCTCCCCTTTATAGCCTTAACTGCAGTTGTAGATTGTCCTCAGAGGGAGAACAAATTTTCTAAACAAGCCTGGAGAGAATGAACTGAGATAAAAGATGTAATGCATTATAGCTTGACAGAGGACATGGAGTCCCCAAGTGGCAAAGAAGAACGCTTTCAAAACCTGCCCTCCTGACCCCTGTTCCCAAAGGGCTCCTAAAGAAATGGGTTTGCTAGAGCTGGAATGTTTGGCCAGGGTTTCTCGGGCTCCTAAACATGGTTGGCTGTATGGAATCCATCTGTCAGGTTTGGCCACACTTCCCACTTCACTACATGGCACAGAAACCTAAATATTCCAGCTGGGCCTATAAATCCAATTTGGACACACTTTGTTCAGCCGTAACACCAGTATAGCACTGATTTTCTCCAGGAACACCAGTTGTTCCTCTGCTGAGAGGTAGTAGACAGATGACTGAATCACAGCTATCTAGCAGAGAGAGAAGTGTTCTCCTGGACAGTTCTCCTGGACAGTATGTAACTGATTTCCTGTGTGCTTTACCTTCAGTTACAAGAATTGAAGCTAATGAGAGTGCTGAGAAACAGAATTTCCATGGGGAAAAATGCTAGAAAACTTTATTCTACAAGGAGTAATTCCCCAGGGCTTTTCCTAAGCCTTCCTGATCTGATGTCCAGCACTAGCAGAGCTTCAGGAGAATTACACGTTTCTTACAGAAGTGGGGAATGACTGGCTTGAAATGAGCATGGGGTCTGCTGCAGGACTGGCGATGGTAGCACTTGATCCAAGACCTTTGGTTATGCTGCAAACGCTGCCCAAGCTGTAGACACTGAGAACTAACTGTCATCTAGAGTGCTGGGATCCTGACTAAGCAGGGGAAGAGTCCAGACTCCAGTTTCTTGGAGAAGTTGATCTTTTTCTCAGGAAAGAAGCTCAGCAGATTGGAAAACAAAGTACTGTCGCTGCCCCTGGTCGAATAATGAAAATAAACAGCAGTTACCATTCTGGAAGTGCAGATCTCAAACTGTTTTGTGTAATAGCCATGGAGATCTATATAAAAAAGATAACCCAAATATTTTTTTCTTCCTAGGAACTCCAGCAGCTTAGCAAGCAATACAGCAATATCAAGCTCCTCCAACTGGGTGAGTAAGGGGCTTACACAGAAGTACGTTCAACTAAGGTGAGTGCATCTTAAGAAACCAGTGATCAGCAGCTGTACAGGACCTCCAGCAGCTGAAAACAACCATCATCATCTTAAGATGATACTGGGGAAACAGAATCTATGTAAAGTCTTCTGGGTATTGTCATCTCTCGTGTGCTGCCAACGTGTCCTCATTCAGACTAGCGCCTCAGCTTTGGTTTATCCTGTGTTGTATGGTGACAGAGGGCATTGGAACCACACAGTTCACTGTTCACTGTGGCTGTTCTTGGCTCCTCTGTGCAGATGTGGTCTGTGAAAACAGCATCAAGAAAGTAGTCAAGGAAGTGGAAGAAATTGTGGGAGACAAGGGTCTGAACTGCCTCATTAACAATGCTGGCATCAACGTGCTTGCTTCCTTGGAAGAAGTCACAGCAGAGACAATGCTCACCATTTATGAAACCAATACAGTTGCCCAGCTGATGGTCACCAAGGTAAGAACTGAGAGGAATCTTAACCTATGGTACTATAAGAATCTTTTCTGCTAGTGAGCTGGACGTGTAACCCAAGAGTTTGTCACCTCGGAACTGCACAGACACAGGTTAGGGATCAAACTGCACACCTAGAGAACGGCAAGAGGTCCTTTTTATCACAGATCTTTCTCTTCAGTTAAATCCATCTGGTATGAGGTTCCTTCAATGGACAGGTTGGGCTTGGAGGTGGGCAGGGGAGACTGAAGGTCCTTGCTACTTACAGCTGGCTGTTTTAGAAAGGTTTCCTGTGGCCAGCTTGTCTGGGGAGTCATCCCCATTCTGTGCTGGTGGCACAGAGCTGTACTGCCGCTCTTCACAGCAGAACCTGAGGGTCTGGCTTGCCTTGAATGGGCCAAGAGCAAGCTGATCAGAAACAAACTCTTATTTTCACAGGCATTTCTACCCCTCCTGAGGAAGGCCGCCCAGCTGAGCACAGGAATGGGCTGCCACAGAGCTGCTATTATCAATATGTCCTCTCTTGCTGCCTCCATGCAACTTGTCCAGGCAAATGAGATGTTCCTCAAGGTCTACCCCTACAGGATAGCAAAGGTTTGTAGGCTTCCCTGGGCTCGCTGGGTGAGGGAAGGACTGTGAATTGAGGACTGCTCTGAGCTTAAGATGATGATGTGAGGTGTGCAGCACCTCCCTGGATAGGCTGACACAGGAACTGTTCTTGTTTTTAGTTTTGTCACATCCACAGACTGAGTTGTAGGAACAGACAAGATGAGACATACAGTTTCTCCTACACCACCTACTCATAAGCTGTTAAAATGCTTGTTTTCCCTGTTCAGAAGTAAAAAAATGAATGTTTATTTAGTGATTACTGCAGAAAAAACAGAGTCCTTACATCAATATTATTTTCCCCACAGCTCCTTAAGAGTTTCAAATGCTACTTTATCTTCTATCATAGCTCAGTTTCATCTTTGGGCAGTAAGCTTCTGGTGACGGAGCTTTCACAATGCTTCTCTAAACAGGTATCTCGGAGAACAAAGCCCCGACTGAGTCTGGATAAGTTACTGTGATACCGTTAATGCCCCTTCATTTGCCAAGAGACAGCATGGTGGAAGGGAGGTGCCAGATACCTCGGCTTAAGGTCTTTCTCAAGGTCTGTAAAGCTAACATGCTCATAGATGGTTTCCACTCTTGTAGACTGCACTGAACATGATCACCAGGTGTCTTGCTGCAGACCTGAAATCAGATGGAATTCTCTGTATTTCTTTGCATCCAGGCTGGCTTCAGACAGACATGGGTGGAAACATGGTAAGTGACATCTCTCTGAAAATACGGAAGTATGACTCCCTTGCTGTCCCAATCCTTGAGCAAGAACTTGCTGTACAGTACATGCTTCCATGTGTTGCAGAGGCACGTTATGAAACACAAAAATGCATCTCCTTTGATTCTAGCAATTCCTTAAATGCTTTTCATAGCATCACAGAATCATTTAGGTTGGAAAAGACCTTTAAGATCATCCAGTCCAACCATAACCCTACTCTACCAAGTCTGTGGCTAAATCATGACCCTCAGCATCACATCTACACGGCTTTTAAACACATCTAGAGATGGTGGTTCAGCCACTGCCCTGGGCAGCATGTTCCAGTGCCTGACAACCCATTCAGTGAAAGAATTTCTCCTCATGTCCAACGATTCTCAATGATTCTTTTGATTCTTTTCTGTAGCATATTCCCAGTAATGATCTAAGCTTGATTTGCTCTAGGCTCCCATGCAGGTGCAAGAAGCCATCCCAGGTATTCTCTCTGTTCTTGACCGTCTGGGTGAAAAAGAAAATGGTTCTTTCCTGGACTGGCAAGGGGAAACTCTACCGTGGTAGAAGTGCCCAGTACACTACAGAAACAGCTTGTCACTCTCACTATTTAACTTGTGCCACTGATGTCTGTCTCTAGGGTTTTCTTACACGCTAGTTGAAATAGCCGGTCTGATATCCAGCCTCTCTCTGGGTGTATTTGCAAGGTGAGGTGGCTGACTCTTTCTTGGTACTGCTACTGCTCTGTTCTAACGCTTCCTGCAAATACTACTGTGCTCTTAGTGATGAGTATCTCCTGGAACCATCTAAAATAGACTAAAAACTGCAACTTAAATCCAGGGGCTGGTTCCTCTTCGCTTCCAAAACCAAAGTGGGCCTCTCACTCTTTGCAGAGTGGAATGACCTGACCCCAGAGTAAGGCCAGTGCAGGCTGTCAGATTCCAGTGTCTTCAGTCTGTTGGAGATGTGTCTCTGGAAAACAAAGGATCTTTTCCTTCAGTCCTAACTGAGCCAAGGCTGAAATTGCCCAACTCTAAACTATGTGAATTTGGTACTTCTGTAAATTCCTCAGCAACCTCTGAGCATCCCCAGGCTGAAAGCACACACCAGGCACTTGCTTTGTTCCCCAGTGGGCGACTAACATCCTGATATGGGGGTGGGAATGTTGTTTTGTACATGAACTTCTGAAGTGTCTTCAATAAAGTCTTGTTTAAACAAACAGTCTGTTTACCAAACGACTTCAGTTAATTTCTCTGTATATAGGTTTTTTCTTTGTAGGTTTCTCTTCCCTGGCCAGACAACTGTACTTCTACCTTGCAGGAAGAATCTCCAACCATGGCTGTCTCCTTCAGGCTAGATGGGTTTAACATGGTGGGGTGTACTTGAAACTGAGGCAGACCCTTGCTCTGGTCTGAAATACTAAAAGCAGCTGGTGAAAAGATCTTTGTGTTCTGGCTCAGGTAGGGATAAAAGTGAAAAGTTCTTTGAAGTCTGGGGTTGGCTTCAACATCGCTCCCTCCTGCCAGCCCATCAGGCACTTTCAAGCTGTGCCAAGATGGCGGGTTCCTGTACCAAGTAAGCAAAGACAAACAACAGCCGGGTAAGTGGGAGGGATGGGTGTGGCTGGTCCTGGACAGCCGCCACCGCAGGACCTGCCTTCGAAAGCAGTTGAGGGTGTGTGAGGGAGAGGTGTCTAGCCACCTTCCGTGATCCCCACCTAGGCAGGGAAATAAAGGCTCCCTGTAACGACAACTTGCTCCACCACACTTCCGCACTCAGACCCATTCTTGGTGACGTGGTGCTGTGACTGACCCGGTGAACACAACGCAGTGTGCTCCCATCGGCTAAAAGCTGTTGGCTTGCCACCTCAAAGTCTGACTGTACTATCAGCACAACCCTGATAGGTAAGGAGTGAGCTCAGTTTGAACAGAATGTCGGATGCTCCTGGGTGAGGAAAAGGAGTCGATGTGCCTTCTGCAGCCTGCTGTGAGGAGCGCTGATGGAAACAGTCCCTGCTCCATGACTTTTAGGGGTGGGAGCAGGAGAGAAGAGGTGGCTGCGGGGAGGGAGATGGCCTGTTTGCAAAAGCCTTGCAAGCACTTCCTTCCCTGGATGCTCCAATGCAACATGAGGTCATAAGCAGGGGCCCTGCCTGATCATCTGTTGGGATGAGGTACCTAGCCAAGCCCTGCCAGGGCTGGCCCAAAGAACAGGGTGTGCTGTTGGCAAGCACCTTCACCCTGCCCAATGAACCCAAAGAGCCTCTCCCCATGCCCAGCCCTGCAGGCAGGAGAAGGCTGGGCCAGGGCAAGCATCCTGACCTCACTTCCCCAGGGCAGAAGCAGCTGAAGTCTGCTGATTATACAGAACTGGGAGAAGTTACACACCAGAAGGCTGTGCTGCCATTCAGTGAGACCTGGCCAGGCTGGAGAGTTGGGCAGAGGGGAACCTCCTATAGTGTAGGGTCCTGCTCCTGGGGAGGACTAACCCCCTGCCCCAGTACAGGGGAGGGCTTGACCTGCGGGGAAGCAGCTCTGTGGAGAAGGACCTGGGAGTGCTGGCGGATAACAGGTTAACCACGACCAGCAGTGTGCCCCTGGGGACAAGGCAGCCAGTGGTGTCCTGGAGTGCACTAAGAAGAGTATGACCAGAAGGCTGAAGGAGGTTCTCCTTCCGCTCCAGTGAGGTCCCCTCTGGAGCACTGTGTCCAGTGCTGGGGTCCCCAGTTCAAGAGAGACAAGGAGCTACTGCAGAGAGTCCAGTGGAGGCTCTGGAGATGCTGAGGGGCCTGGAGCATCTCTGTGCCCAGGAAAGGCTGAGAGCCCTGGGGCTGCTGAGCT
>JAVSBS010006751.1:0-10073 GCA_033124195.1 Coracias cyanogaster | reverse complement strand
GATGGGGATGAGGATAGGAATGGGGATGGGGACTGGGATGAGGATGGGGATGGTGACAGAGATGGTGACAGGGATGGAGACTGGGATGGAGATTGGGATGGTGACAGGGATGGGGATTGGGATTGGGATTGGGATTGGGATTGGGATTGGGATAGGGATGGGGATGGGGACTGGGATGGGGATGAGGATAGGAATGGGGATGGGGACTGGGATGAGGATGGGGATGGTGACAGAGATGGTGACAGGGATGGGGACTGGGATGGAGATTGGGATGGGGACTGGGATGGGGACTGGGATGCCACACTCCAGCCCAGCAGTGAGACCATGCTCCATCCCACCCCAGGGCACTCACACCTGCAGTGGGGTCCAGCCCAGCCATGCCCCCCACACACCCCCAGCCCCTAACGAAGGCTCAGCAGCCACTAATTGCTTGGGGCCCCCCTCGGGGTGCAGGGTGAGACCGAATGCCCCTTCCCCAGCCCACTGGCAGCTCTGCTGGCCACGGATCCAATTAGCCTCGTTATCCTGCGTCGCTGCTGATTAAGGGCCGGGTAATTGCTG
Source organism: Coracias cyanogaster (assembly GCA_033124195.1). Classification (NCBI taxonomy): domain Eukaryota; kingdom Metazoa; phylum Chordata; class Aves; order Coraciiformes; family Coraciidae; genus Coracias; species Coracias cyanogaster. The sequence continues at coordinate 9,512 of JAVSBS010006751.1, read as the reverse complement.
TGGCGTTGGATGTGCCTTATAGCCGCGGCAGCAGCTATTGCATAAACGCCGGCATTACGTGAGCAGGTCAGGCCAGCCCGGGGGCTCCACTTACACTGGGCCCCTCCAGCACAGGACAGGGACAGGGACAGGGACAGGGACAGCCACACATGGGCTGCAGGACTCGGGGGCACCCCACTGCTGCCTCAGTTTCCCCCTTCCCCACACTCTGCTTTGCACCTGCCCTGGTGTGACTGAGCAGTGTCCACGGTGCACCATGACCCCATGTCACAGCCCCAAGCACAGCCCCTCCTCGCCACGGCCCCACACCACAACCCCGTGCCGCAGCCCCACAGCACAGCCCCAGACACAGCCCCACAGCCTCACACCATGGTCCTACTTCACAACCCCTCCCCAGGCCCCACGCCACAAGCCCATGCCACAGCCCCAACCACATCTCCAGACCACAGCCCCACACCACAACCCCAGTCTCAGCCCCACACCATGGCCCCATGGCACAGCCCCAACCACATCCCCACGCCATGGCCCCACACCACATCCCCACGCCATGGCCCCACACCACAACCCCAACCACATCCCCACACCACGGCCCCACACCACAACCCCAACCACATCCCCACGCCACGGCCCCACTCCCCGGCCCACGCCAGCCGTTGCAAAGCGAGTGCCGTGGGGCAGTGACTCAGGCAGCGTCACCAGGGCACGTGCCCAGCGCTGTGCCAGATCCGGCTGGATGCTGGGGGCTGGCGTGGGTGGCAAAGCCACCTCACGTCCCCCTGGTCTGAGGGCACTGGCCCCATCCTGCGCAGCACAGGGACCCTCGCCCCGCACCGCCGCAGCGGGGTTAGCAGGAAGGGTGGCACCAGGGCCATGGAGAGGCCGGAGCAGCGGGCTCCTGTCCCTGAGTGCGGGTTCTCTGGTGTTAACCCCACACGTTAAGTCTCAGCAGCTCCCCCACATCCACCCTATTCCCCCTGCCCACACCCACCACCCAGCCTGGCACGGGGTGGGCAGGAGCCCTGCCCAGCCCTGGGGCTGCCACAGGGCACATCCCTGCACCAGCAGTCGAGGATGAGGTTTGGGGGCACCCTCCATCAGTGGGTTCACCCTGTGACCCACTCCCCGCTGGGCAGGTCAGCCATTCCCGAAGGGAAACTGAGTCATGGTGAGGCGAAGCGACCTGGCAGTGCCCATGGCGCGGATCCTGCAGCAGAGACACCCCAGGGCTGGCTGCGCCAGGGCTTGGCGAGCGCACGGCAGCCTGGCACAGCCCTGACGAGGGCTGGTGGTCTCCCAGGCCGGGCGAAGGGCCGTGGTGCAGGACAGGGTGATGCTGGGCTAGTGGAGAGGTTCCCCTCTCGCTGGGTGGGGCGCGAGCGGGAGCAAACAGTGATTAAGGTGCAGTGGTGTCATCCCAAATTCCTGCTCGCCTCCAGGCCAGCCAGGGGCCCATTGGGCTGATCCTGGCAGCAGAGCCAAGCCGGCAGTTGCCACTTCTATGTGTCCCTGGCATCTGTCCTGGCCATGACCACAAAGAGTCAGCAGTGAGGCTGGGCCAAGGGAAGGAGAAGGTCTGGACAGCAGTGGGGTGACAGAGTTTTTGCTTCTTACCCATTTCCAGTGGTCATCTCATCACTGATGCCCGTGGCTGCTGGTGCCACCTGTGCTGGGCTGGATCCAGCCCCTCTGGACATGTCCCCTGGCACCATCCAAGCAAGTGCAGCTCCCTGGTGCTGAGCCTGGTTCTGGCAGCACCCAGACACTGGACGGCAGCTCCAGTCCCTCCAGCCCCACTGCTTCCCCGTCACTGGGGCTGGCACCAGTGATGCCAGGGTGAGCTTCTCTGCACCGACTGGCTGTGAGAGGAGCAGCACCAGGCTCTGCATCACAGCACATGGAGGGGGAGATGGGCTTTCAGAGGGGGTTCGGTGACCTCCAGTGCTGCCACATCCAAAACAGCCCTGGGCAAGGAGCAGGGAGGCTGGGCCAAATGTTCCACTCTCAGATGTTACAGCAGGGGCTCAACCATCACCCCCAGTGAACTGGCTCCACCCCAGTTCAGGCTTTGCTGGGACCAGAATCCCAAGGTAAACTTGGCTGAGTCCACAGGGTGAGTCTTAGGTCAAGATAAAAGGGGGTCCTGTTCTGGTGTAACCTCCACCCCTGTGACCCCAAAACCATGGGGCTGAGCCCCAGACATGCAGCACCCACTGCCCCATGGACCGTCCCCGCTCGGGTGGCCCCGCAGCATCTCCTTTCCAAGACTTTCCCTGTGCCGTGCCAACGCCTGTCGGTGTCAGAGGTTGGGCACTGCAGACGAAGGGTTAAGGGGCTGGTGGCAGGGAGCGGGTGCGTGGGTCCCGCGTTGCTCATGGCAGGTGTGGTGCCGCTTATGTAACCTCATACTTTTGGGTTGTGCCGGGGCGCTCGGGGAGTATCATCGCTCCCGCTCCAGTGCGATCTGGCCACGACTGTCCCAGTAGCGGCAATGGGGGCCGAGCCGGCGACCGCCTTTTGGGAGGGGCGAGTTCGCTGGGGCCGGACCCTGCGTGTCCCGAAGAGTCACCGTGTTGCTCTCAGTCTCAGTTTCCCCATCTGTGAAATGGGGCTAATGAGGCTGACCTCCTTCGGGCAGCGCCGGTGACCTCCAGGACAGGCAGCGGTACAAGGGGCTGCACCCAGGCGGCCTCCGCCGAGGAGCTCTGTGCTGGGCTGGGATTTTGGGGACTGTTCTGGAGCTTCATTTTGTTGGAAGCGGAGCCTGGAAACACCAAGGCGAGATGTCGCCCCACGTCCCATCTGCATGCCCATCCATGCGGAGCACGGTGGGGAGGAGGGAGGAAAGCCAGGAGGAAAAGCGAATCCGACCAGCGAGAGCAGCGAACCCGTTCCCAATTGCCATCAGCAAAATCATGTCAGACAGCAGCAGTGGAGCGGCAGGCGGCAAGGCCCCCACTGCCCCCCGCACCCCTCCCCGGCTGCAGCCGCTCCCGCGCCAGAGCTGAGCGAGGCGGTAGCTTGGCACACGGGTGGGAGCACAGAAAGTGCCACCGTGGCTCAGCCCCAGCGTCCGAGTGCCGCTGCGGGGGGACAGGGCCAGGAGCAGGGGGAGAGCCCCTCGGCCATGGCCTGGCAGGGTCCCTGCACCCCCAGCTCAGCTGCGGGCTCTGGCAAGGACCTGGGTTGAAATCACCCTCTTCAGCCGAGCTGAAATGGTTTAATTCAAGTGTTTGGGGGCTGTGGTGTCCACCACAGAGCCCAACTGCAAGAACAAGGGGGGTTCCAAGGAGGAGGCAGCGATGCCACATGTGTGATGGTGGTGGTGGCTGCATCTGTGCCTGTGGTGGGTGCCACCTCCATGCCTGTGGCTCATGTGGTGTCCATGCCCATGCCGTGCCTTGGCCATGACTCATGTTTTGCTTTGTGCCCATGGCAGATGCCACTTCCATGCCTGTGGTGGATGCCACGTCCATGTCCATGTCCATGTCCATGACCATGGTGGATGCCACGCTCGTGCCCATGGTAGATGCCCTCTCTGCACACAGCAAGTCTCCAGGCCAGTGTCACTGTTCCCAGGTCCCCTGGGTGCTGCTGAACACCCACCGCATCCCTTGGACCAACGACCTCCACCCGTGAAATGGCACCACGGGGACTCTGGTGAGCTGGTGCAGGCGTCACACCGCAAACCGCAGCCGCGGGGCTTTGCCCGGTGCCCGCACCTCCGGCACCACACTGCATGGTCTCATAGCATGGTCCAGAGATGGTTTCTTTGCACTTATCACAGCAGCGTGTCGGAGCACCCTGTTCTCCGAGATACAGCCCCAGGCCCCAAAGCCCTCCATGGGCACGAAGGACAGGGTGGGAGCAGCTCCCTGCCACCCCCACAGCTTCCCAACCCGCAGATTCCCCCGCTCAGGACCCCTCCTCGCACCTCAGCATCTGCTCCCTGACGTGGGGACACGCTGGGGCTGCTCGGGGGTCCCCACGCTCCGGGTGGCTGCACCTTCTGCAGGGCCACCCGCCCTGTCCTGCCGAGGGGGGTCCCTGTGCCACCCGGGGGGGGTGACAGCGGAGCCGGGCCGGGAGCAAAGGAGGGGCGGTGATTCAGCGGGACACGCAGCCGGCCCCGTGCCTGGGCGAGCCGGGACAGGACGGGCACGGGCACGGCCCTCCCCTGGGCGGGCAGCACCGGGGGGGTGCAGCGCCGAGCACACCCCGTGTGCCCCCCATCCCGGGCTGGGGAGGGGGCGGGTGGAGCGGCCCCCAGCCCCAGGGGCCGGCGGGGCAGCCCCAGCGCATCGCCCGTGTGCAGCGCCGAGCACCGGCACGGCGGGGACGGGGATGGGGATGGAGGAGGAGGAGAAGGAGGAGGAGGAGGAGGAAGGGCAGGAGGTGGGGCTGGAAGTGAAACCGATTTGGGGGGGGGCGGGGCGGGCTCGTCATGTGAACGGCCGCATGCTCGGGCAGAAGTGGGTCAGCGGCGCCGCGGAGGGGCAGGTGCCAGAGCCGCCCGGTGCCTCCCGGTGCCGCCCGGTGCCTCCCGGTGCCGCCCGGTGCCGCCGCTGCCCGCCCCGCCGCAGGGACCCCCGCGCCGCCCCATGCGCCCCCCGGTGCGCTCCTGACCGCCGCCGGCCACGATGCGGGGTGAGTGCGGGACGAGGGGGCCGGGGGGAGCGGGGGCACCGGGAGGCGGCAAAAGTTGTCCCCGGTGGGGGGGGACCCGCATCAGCCTCCCCGGGGGGGGTGGGCACCGGGGGAGCCGGCGTCAGCCCCGCTGGTGATGGTTGGAGGGGGGGACCCGGCATCAGCCCCGCCGGACGGAGACGGGGGGACCCGCAGCAGCCCCGCCGGGGAGGGACCGGGAGGGTCTCGGCATCAGCCCGGCCGAGGGGACACGGGGGGACCCGCCCCAGCCCCGCCGGGGTCTCTCGGGCTCCTCCAGCTCCCCCCTTCATTAGGAATAAAAATTCTTGTTTATTTTGCTTCGCTTTCTGACGCCGGCTTAGACCCGCTCTTAAGCTTTTCCTCGCACTAAACCCCTTAATCTCCTCTTCAATATGTTGCTCCCACCAGGGCTGGATTTATCGTGGGGGGTTTTTCCCCTCTTTTTCTCCCTCCCCGGGGTGGGTTCGGGGGCAGTCTGGGGCTGGTGCAGCCGGGGGGGACACTCCTGCGGGGACAGCCGAGGGACCAGCCGCGATTTCGGGTGCCCCTTGCCCAGGGAAGGGGTGAGTCGTGCCAGCGCCTGCCTCATTTCACCCGTTATTAAAAGCGATTCCGACTTTTCACCCCTCCACCTTGGAAAGCAGGCGGCTGGGAGGAGGATGGATGAAGGGATGGAGGGAGGGATGGATGGATGGAGGGAGGGAGGGATGGATGGATGGATGGATGGACGAAGGCTCTGGCGGGACGAGGTGCCAGTGACGCAGCGGTGGCTGGACCCAGCTCTCCCCAAGGAGCCGGGAGCGTTGCTGGGACCTGACACCCCGGGGTGGGATTTTTACCCCCCTTTAAAGCTGTTTTCCCCCATCACCAGCCCTGCCCGAGCCCTTCGCCCCCACCGGGACTCACTTGTGCCTGTCCTTAGGTGTGTTTTTGGGGTGCGTGTGTTGAGGTGTGGTTTTGGGCGCAGTATTTAGGTGTGTTTTGGGGCGTACGTACGGGGACGTGCATCTCTGGGCTCCTCGCCTCGGTTGTCCTCCCTCCCCAGCACAGCTCTGCAACCCGCCGCACTCTTGTGTAACGGTGGGGCCGGGCGAGGCGAGCCCCCCGCGTCCCCTTCCCGCCCCGCCACATCCTGGGATTTCACCTTTATTAGTGCGGAGGGCAGCATTAACGCCTGCCTAATTAATAACAGCGCCTGGCTCTTATGTAGCCCTTGCACAGCCAGCGCTGGGCTTAATTAGCAGCTGGGTTAACTTTTCCTTTTTAAAATATTTTTTGCTTTCCCCCCTTTTCCCTGTTTACTGCATGCTGAGCCTAATTAAGGGCCAAACTCCCCTGATATCACATCATTTTCCCCCATCAGGCATTTTCCCCCCAGCCCTGCCTGGCGCAGGGTCCCCATCTCTCGCCGAAGCCCAAATGCCGCATGGCGACGCCAAATGGATTCAATCTCCGTTTTCTTCCCCAAAACCGCCACCGCTCTGCCCCATTCCCCAGGGACCACAGCAGCTCCTTGCTCCCGTCCTTCCCCGATGCCGCGGCTGCGCCGGGGCCGGGCGAGAGGCTTTGCCTTGTATAATCCTATAGGGTTTCCAGCCCTCCTGCTCACTTGTTTTGCAAGCGGCGTGGCTTGGAGCGTGCGGTGGCTCGGCAGCCTTTGCGACTTGTCCTAGTGACCTAGATCTGTCATTGGAAAAATCAGAGAGGGCGGAGGAGGAGCTTCCCTGCCCGTTTCGGCAGCGTGCGCAGGCTGGCGCGGGCGAGGCCAACCGGCACCCATTGGCCTTCCCGCACGACGGCTGCGCCCGTCCCGGGTACCGCAGGATGGGGATGGCTGTGGCGGCGGCCGTTGCCTCCTGGAGATAAGGTTGAGGGAGAAAGGTGACCCTTCAGGTCCAAAAATAAGGTTAGGGGAGAAAGGCGGCCCTTGAGGTCCTGAAAATAAGGTTGAAGGAGAAAGGGAACCCTTCAGGTCCCGCGAGTGAGGTCGGGGGAGAAAGGTGGCCCTTTGCCTCCCCGAAATAAGCTTGGGGTGGAACGGGCCCTTCCCTTCGCCTCCTGAACATAAGGTTGGAGGAGAAAAGTGACCCTTTGCCTCCTGAACATAAGGCTGGGGAGGAAAGGGCTCTTTGCTTTGCCTCCCAGAAAGAAGGCTGGGGGAGGAAAGTAGCCCTGTGAGCTCCTGAAATAAGGTTGTAGCCCTTCAGCTCCCAAAAATAAGGTTGGGGGAGAAAGGGTCCTTCCTTTTGCCTCCTGAAAATAAGGTTGTGGGGAAACGGTGGCCCTTCGCCTCCTGAAATAAGGTTAGGGGAGAAAGGCGGCCACTGGCAGCATGGGATCGAGCCAGGATTTGGGATCCTCAGCACTGATAACCCCAGGGAGCAGCAGCACCCGGACAGGGAGACGTTGGTCCTTGTCCCCGTGGGTGGCAGCAGGTGAACCCCACAGCCCGGCCGGGGCCATGCTGGCAGCATCGTCCTGCCCATGCCCATCCCTCCTCCCCGTCATGTTTAACTTTGAACTCGGCAGCAGCTATTTAAAGAGCTGCTAATGTCTAAATCGCGCCGGGTTTATTGGATGTGGTGAGCAGAGCCGCTCTCACTGCCTTTCTTTAGCCCCATGGAGATAATTCCCCCCCGATTTAGCTGTGGGGCTGAAGGGGTTCTCCCACCGTGGCCTGGTTTCTCTCCACTGTGGGCTGGTGGTGGGTCCCCCTCCCATCACCGCACCTTTGCCACCCTCCTGCGCCAGCCAAAGTGCAAAGGGCTGCGTCCCGCGCTGGCGGGGCTGGCCTTGGAGCCGTGCCGGGTGGCACGGGAGCCGGTGAACCAGCGCAGCCGGGGCAGAGCCGGGGTGGCCATGGGCAGCCTCGTCCCCTGCCCGCCGCTGCTTCTGCTTGCTGTGATTCCCAAGCTGGGGACACTCTCGGCACTGTGCGACAAGGCAGAAACGGCACCTTGCCGGGGTGGTTGTGAAGCCACCGGCTGCGTGGCCACGACCCAAGGTGGCCAGGGGTCACCCCAGGGCAGGAGGAGAGCGACCAAGCCTGGTTCTGGCCCAAAGGTTCCAGGAAATCTCTGCTAATCAATGAAGAAACTGGCCTCCACCTCCAGTATCACAGCCTGGCACCGGGCTGCGGTTGCATAATTTAATTTTTCCTTATTGCCCACACGGCCCTGGTGCTGCCGGTGCCCCCGCGGCCTGGAGCCGGTGCGTTGAACATCCCACCGGGCCGGGCCGGCCGCATGCAGCAAACCCCCCCCGGCCTCTTTGGGGATACCCGCAAGGTGCATGGATGGGGCTGGGATTTACCAGCAGCACTAGCTGAAGTACTGGGGTGCTGGGGAACCCTGGGGCGCTGCGGGAGCCTGCTGAAAAGCCAAACCAACAGCAGATGTGAAGGGATGATCATTGCCTTTATTTACGTATTTATTCCTCCTCCGCCACCCCTACCCCACGGCCACCTTCCCACAATACAACGGCACCTCATCGCTGCGGGGAAGCGCAGTGGCTCCCATACAGGGGTCGGGAGTTTTGCCGGGGATGAGGGAGCAGAGCTGGGTTTTGGGGCAGGGATGGGGAGGTGGGATGGCATCGCAGGTCCCCGCGTGTCCCTGTGCAGCCTGGACCCATCCTGCACCCCATGCACTGGGCACGCTGCGGGGGTGCTGAGCCAAAGGGGCGATGGCAGAGCATCCCAGAATAGCAGGGGTTGGAAGGGACTCTGGAGATCGTCTCGTCCAACCCACCCTGTCAGAACATCCCGGTGCTCTGGCTGGGGAGGGCTGCGGGGCTGCTGCTCATTAATTACCGGAGGTGCCCGTCCTGCGGCATCGATCGATCGCGGCAGCGGGATGGGGCACAGACCTACTTTCCCAGCAGGTTCGCTGGGTAATGAGCCGGGGCACGGGGGAAGCTGCCTGGCCCAGCTCTCACCCCAGCAGCCAAGGGGGGATGTGGGGCAGAGATGATCGTAGGGGCATGGAGATACCTCTAAGACACCTGGAGTTGGGCTGCTTGTCCCCCCCCACCCAGCAAGGGGCACCCAGGCCCAGGGGGTGCGTTTGCTCCTGTAGCCTCATGTTGCCCACCCAGGGGAGGGGGTGCCTGTATCCTGACCCCATCCCTGTGGGTTGAAGGGTGTGTGGGCTCGTCCTTGTCTATGGAAAGGGCTTTGCATGGACCTGTCAGTGCACCCCAAAACATTCCCCCAACAAGGAGCCCTCAGCCAGGGGCACCCACCCTGTCCCCATCGAGCTGGCTGCAGGGGGGGACAGCCCCGAAAAGCCTCTGTTGGCAGCAGGGTCATGGCACATCCCGGAGCTCAGAGGGGTGCTGAGGATTTTGGGGTGATTCCCCCCCCCATCAGTGAGATCATATGTCTGAGAGGAGGGATGAGGAGGAGGAGGACAGGGCCACCACCCGTGGTCCTTGCACCACAAAGGGAGGGTCCAGACCCCCATGGCCAGATCCTGTGGGACCTGCCTTGCTTTGGGGTGCCCGAGGGATGCCCGATGTTGGGGCAGAGGTGATGGAGAGGCGGCTGTGCTGGCGGGGGAGGAAGGCTGAGTCTTGTTCCGGGGAGCACCAAAACCACCAGAGCCACCTGCCCAGCTCGGCTCCAGCGGCGCTGGGCTGAAGGGGACACACACAGGGGTCAGGGGGTGCCAGGGGACTGTGCAGGGCCAGCCCCGTGTCCCCACAGACAGATGCCACCTGGGGCCCCCAATGGTGTCCCCAGCCAGAGGGGTCACCCCAAACCCTCCATCCCCAGCAGCGGGAGCCTGGGGTGCAGCCCGGAGAAGGGTTAACGGCCACGGTGTTACACAAGCGCTGGGGCCACGAGA
>JAVSBS010006750.1:4629-25819 GCA_033124195.1 Coracias cyanogaster | reverse complement strand
TATGCTAAATATAATTTTTTCCCCCTTTTTTTTATTACATTTTTTTATCTTTTATTATGGGGCAAAAATCAAGCCAGATATGTTCCTTACAGGTTTCAAGAGATTAATCCAAGTCAAAGACAGAGAAGCGAATAATACCCTTGACCCTTTGCAAAAACAGAAAAACAGGAAGTACTATCACTTCTAGGTATCACTACTACTTCCAGATTAAACAGCAAAATCTACCAAGATCTCCTCTGCAAAAACAGAGAAGAAAAACTATGGAAGTACACAGTGACTGCAGCAGCAAAAAACCTTGAAGTAGGATGGAAAACTGCACTTAGAGAAAACATAGCAATATGCCTATCAGGAAGTACTCTAGACAGACAACCCACCATTTATTTATGTTTTGGATTTATTTTAAGGTGCTGAAATCAGTTCCAAGTAAATTCACCTTAAAAGGGAGATCATATGCTAATCTCTGTCCACTACTGCCAAGACCAAGTGTTTGAAGATCAGCAGTCAAATGCCCTTGGCTCCTAAAACAGAGTCTGCACACATATCAATTAGAAGTACGAGGGCTGTGCATGTTGTTTTTTAAATAGTAGTTCAGTGCATTTCATTTACCTTCAGGGCTGTGAACCTCTGGAGTTCAAAATACTAATGTTGACAACCAGACAAGTTAGTAACTCGCTTCTTTTTAAACAGGGCATTTGAATGAACATATGACTCCAGTTTTTGGCAGCCTAAGATGGTCAATAAAATCACAGAAGTTGGCAACACTGCCCGCACTCTCAGCAAGCCATGAACCAAGGGCAACAGTTCACCTACCATTTTACAAGGTCCCCTTCCATCAGTGTTTTTCCAAACAGCATAGCCTATGCTAGCAGAGAACTAAAAAGATTCATTAAAAAGCTCTTAATTGCAGTCAGGCACAACAACATTGTAACAAATAAGATGAGGACAAAATGCTTTAGCTTTATTTGCACACCTAGCCCAGTGTGCATAGTTTTCACTTAAATGCAATGAAGGCCTTACAGACTACCTTCAGCTTCAATGTTTCACTCCTTCCCACCTCTGTGAAGCCACAACTTATTCCTAACCCACCCGCTTTCTCCCCATATGACAAAGGGTCAGAAAACAATCAAACTGTCATTTCAATGCAGGTTAGGCCAATGAGTTGGGTTACACGCTGCTTTTTCACTACACAGCAATGTCTCTTAAAGCTTCAGCGTTTGGAGCACAAAACCGTTTCTCTGCTTGCAAAAGAAAACAAACGTACAAAAAATCCCCAAGGGGAGGTCACACCATAGGCAGAAATCTTTGGGATTTTGCCACATGTTGTGGAGTGGTCATACTGGCTCACTATGCCTGTCCAACAACAGCAGATCTCTCAAGCTTTCCCAACAAGTGGAAAAGCCCTGGGTTATGTCATGGAAAAGCCCATGCATCCCTGAGACTACATCACTTATTTGGAGAGGAGTCCCAGCCCTTGGCTCTGGTCTGCCATGGAGGAGACCCACGTCTCATTAGAAGTCTCCTGTTAGGTGGTGTAATCCCAACTGTATCACAGCAATGCTCTTCCACCACCCAACTGCTTCCAGTACATTTGGCCGGTCACAGGATGCTACAGAAATATGTATGAAGTACAGGCCTGGCTGCTAGGAAGCAGCAGGCAGAAGTCAAGCTTAAGATAAGTACCAGTCTGCTCCAAGCTAGGCAGAAATCACACAGTGCTTCTCAAACCACGGTTTCCGAAGCCAGGGTATTCATGCTTTCTCCAAAACAAATACATCTGTAGCTAAGAATGCCACATCTAGCATCACTGCCCCTGGGATAAAGATAAAATAAATGTGGCCCCTTACCCAACCTTGGAGGAAGTGACAATGCATCAGTACTGAGATGTAGTGCAGAATCAGTCAGTTGGATGTTCTCACTCTGAAGCTAGAGAACCTTAGCCGTGCACACAGACCACAAAGGGGAAAAGTTAGTACCAAATTTCTCAGCAGTGCAATACAAAACCATAACTGTGCTAGTCTTTAAGGAGAAGTGCCTTTGAAAGGGGCCAGCGTTCAGAAAATGACAAAAACCCAGACCAAACATTTTTATCTCCAAATCATACATTCCACAAAATTTGTTTTTCCATGTGCCTACAGTTAAGGCAATTTGTTTGAGCTTAGTTGTTTTGTTTTTAATATGAAAAATGCACAGTTGTAAAACTGAAGGTTCATGAAGTAATTTATATTGAATAAAGTATCCCACACTGTTTTAATTTTCTTGCTGATACTCACATGGGCTCCTCACAGCACATTTGTCAAACATTGCCCTTTACATTGCAAGTATGATAAAATACAGACACAGGCTCTATGAAACCATATTCACAGCACAAACTTATATTTATAGCACTTAATATAATTAACATAGAGGACAGCAACAGTAGGGTATATATATTCTAGGTTTTCTTCAGTTGCTGAAATTGTAGCAAAAGCACGTGATTTTGAACATCTGAGGGTAAAGATGTAAACATTAGCCCCTTTGATACAGATAGGCAGAGGCTTGTATGTACTGAGCTCCTAAGACTGAGTAAGAAATGAAGTAAAATGAAACAAGTAGCCCAGTTTCTCAAGAAAAGAAAGATAACACTGTTCCCAAGCTAAGTACCACTGATTAGCAGAATACACCCTCATTTACTGCTACTGTAGACCTTGACATACATGGGCAACTTCCACAATTAGTGTTCTCTGTTATAAGGATAGAGTATACATTCATGTCAGGATGGAGGGGAGAAGAAGAGGGGTGAAGGAAGATACTTTTTCCACATAAAAGAAGCTACTGTGTTTTCAGAGGCTCTCGGCAGACGGGTTCTATAGGTGGCCATTTAAACAACAAAAGAAGTTCAAGGGTTCAAAACAGATTTCTGCTGCTTAATACCCAGAAATCTGCATTTTTAAACTCAGTCTCCCTGCTGTGCAATTATGTATGAATTTAAGACCAGTCGTTTTCTTACAGGAGGCTGTGTTGTGCAAGTGGGAGACAAAATCAGGTCATTCAATCATGAGAAGTAAATTTCCCCCACCAGCCATTGTACTCCAGAGAGAGACAAATAGGGGAAGGCAAATTTTATTCCCTCCTCAGACTAGTCCAATTTTTAATCTTATCCTTTGGAGTTTTGAATACCCCTTCCCTTTCCCTTCAGACCCAGGGACTAACACAGGAACCTAATTAAACCTTAAGTAATGCTGTGTAAAGACGAACACTGTGTTAAGATTTGACTGAAAGAAAAGATCAGCCAAGGCTGCCTCGGTAAAATATAGATCCCCTGTTTAAAACAAGGCACTCTGATACTTCTGTGTCTGTTTCTATCTCCTTCTTATTTGTCTTTGAACACTTCATTTAAAGTTGTTTCTTTCCTCTGAGACATTTCATATATCCACTCAGCGCGTTCACAATGGTCCATACTCATTGGAGGTCATGCCCTTGCAGAGCAGAAAGCCTAGAGGAGAAGATACTAATCCAAATTGCTGTTCTTTGCCCCAGTCCTCACCTTAGGACTCCTTAAACTATCAGCAGAAATTCCTCCAATTTCACTGTGGCTTTACACGGGCAAGAGAATCCACAGCAGCAAAGCCTGACCCAGGATACAGCCTCCCTCACCTGCCACCCTATGATGAATGTCCACATAAAGAACAGGAATATTTTACAATTCTCCAGAGGAAAAAACAACCTATCTCCTAGTGTTGGACCAGAATTCAGCATTAATGAACACCTCTGAGACAAAATTTATATGGTTAAAATGAGCTGATTTCTCATATGCTCTCACAGAGGAACCAGTAATTAAGGCTTTTGCCAGAAAGACATGGCAAAGGAATTAAATCAAGCCTAATCCATATGGCTACATGTGGTTTTCATTGGCTCCCAAACATTACCTTCTGTGTGACAATGAGGGAAAAAGGTGTTCAGAAAAGCCAACCTAGGAAGAAATTACCTCCTTGACCACCTTGGAGGAGGTTACTCTCAAATCATCTGGCAACAATTGCTTCTATAGGAAAGATATGACCCAAGTCTGTCCGCTTTATTTATATATGGCTGTTCTGATTTGTAAACACTTCTATTACACAGCACAAATTCCGGGTGTGCTGTCACTGTCTCACACAGGTTGGCTCTTCCAGGTCTCCCAAACTGCATCTTATTTGCTTTATGAGCACTCATTTTTAGTTTCTATATTAAAAATAAGTACTATCAGGCATTTCTATTTATTAGGCATTTTAAAAAACATCTATTTTCAGTGACCAAATGACAACAGCAACTATACCCTTGTTAATCAAAACCTATTTGCAAAAGAAATTAAGGCCATACACTAGAGGTTACAAAGCTCATTCTGTTTAGTTCCAACACATGCAATATACTGCATTAGATCAAAAAGGAAACACAAATCGTAAAGTGTGTTTTCCTACTCTGATTTTCTTACACAGCCTACAGTTTCAACCCTGACCCAGTGTAGCTCAGTGCTGAAGAGCTGTGGACTAATTCATGGTTAGCGAGTCAAGCAAGAAAATCAATCACTGGATCACAGTAGTAGCCCTTATCTGCAAATGAGAAAAAGCGTGGGGTTTGCCCTTTCTTTCTATGTACAATAAAATACAAATGGCTGCAAAGAATCTTGAAAGAGAAATTGAAAAGTGTGAATAAATCTAATAACTGAAGATATTACAATTTAAATGGATAGATACGCGACATGCATGTATGTATCTACGGATGTCAGAAATTACAGCTAAGGTTGCCATGCTCACACTGTGTTAAAGACAACAGTCAGACAAGCTGCATGCTTTCCCAGCTCCCCAGCTCTTTGCCTTGCAGGGGTCACACAGCTATTTTTTGTGACAGAAAGTAAAGGGAAGGAGGATTTTGAAAAAAACTCTTTTTTTCAGCCTGATTTGCCACTTTTCTGTCTGACAGTGGTACTAGTGCATGATCTACCAGAAAAAAAAAACACAACACTTTTTCTTCACTAATTTTCTTCCTACTTTATGGAGGAAGTGGTCCTCCCAGCAGTGAGGGGGCCTCACAGGTCAGATGCAAGCATGGCACAAAAGAGGGTACTGAAAAATTAAGCTCTGTCAAACCTATGCTAGCTGAGGGACTGCAGCACAAACATGGATCTCTCCAGACAGAGAATCAGCAACATCTAGCTGGGCATATTAACACTGTGGTGGAGCCAGCACTATCAAAGCCAAAGGCAGTGACAGCCGGAAGGAAAAGCAAGGTAAGAAACTGGACTCAGACAGGCCCAGGACCCACTCAAAAGCTGATTCACATGAGGCACGTGATTGCAAAAAGATTGGGAAATACTAGATGGAAAAATAGTAAGGCCAGCACTAGGAGTTCAGATGATAAATCCTTCCAGATGGGACCCGTGCATCACTGTTCTTCCTGTCCAATCTCCTATTACAGAAGACTGAAGCCACAAAACTGCTCTCAGATCTAACACAATCAATACTGAACTAGTTCCTCTTTAAATTCCGTTTCAGCAGGTATTAAAAGCTTGTTAGTATTTTCATCCCATTTTTGAATTTGTCTATCATTTTTATCTTTTGATTTAGAAATGTTAATAAAGATTGATGGTCTCCCTGAGGAAAAACAGGTGAGGAGATAGCACAAGTTGGATTATATCATCCCAATAAATCTTCCTTTCAAAAAAGGAAAACACAGCTTTCTCTTCTTGCAAAACACTGCTCTTTAAAGACCATACTTTGTTTTTTAATAAAGAAAAAAGTCTTTCAACTGTGTTAACGATTAGCAACTGAATATGGCAGCCAACCAAGATGCTCAGGCCTCTAGCTTTAGTCACTTATCAGATTAATACATATAAATGAAGGATTCTGTAGTCTTCACTTACAATGGATGAAGTCATCGGGATTAGATGGCACAGTGAGGAAAGGCTACAGCATTGAGCCTGGAGAGACAGGGAGGATGGAGAAACTGAGGAGAAAGGAACTCCCAGAACACACATGCATAAGGACGCTGCTGTATGCAGCTGCCTTTGAGTGGTGAACGATACAGAGAAACAAAAGAGGAGTTCCAGAAACAGCTTATAAATATAATTAGTGGCATGAAAAGATCTACAGATGGAAAGAGACTGAAGAGGTCTGATACGTTTAATTTAGATATAAGGGCACATGAAAGAGGTACACCAAGTAATGAATAGCACAGAGAAAGAACTCCAGGATTCTTTAATCATCCAGCTTTGTAATGCAAGAACAAGTGGGTATTCAGAGAAATGAAACCAATTCCAGAGAGTTCCCAGGCAACGCACAGGTAATCTGCAGAGCTGCTGGCACATTTCATCACTGAGGCCAAGAATTTAGGAAGAATTAAAAAATAAAATAAAAACAAAACACCTGCTCTCATCCCCACCCCCCTGCACAATTCACAGTAGCACGTGCAACAACATACAGAGTGAAAAAACAACACGTAAGTAACTCATGCTTCAAAGGGCCTGTCAAAATCAAGCCTTCCTCCTCTAGGATAAAGCTTCATGTGTGGGCAGTTGTTACTACTTTTTACTACAGTACTTCTTACACTTTGCTTCAACCATCTGGTAACAGCCATGACTTCTCTGATCAAAATTACTTTCCTGAGTGTTTGAGAACTGCCATAAGGCTCATGGTAGAAAGAATACTCCTTATTCCCACTGAGCCCTCTCCCTGTGCTACCTCAGCCTGCAGCAGCCCAGGCCTGCGGCAGGGGAGACTCGGGGAGACCCCGGGCTGCTCCCACCACTGTTACAACAGGAACACTAACAGTGCCGTGGTTTTTCCCATGGCCCTGGAACAGAGGCGCTTCATCATCCCTCCAGCAGCAATGAGGCTGAATACAACATGCCAAACTGGCTGTCATCCTCAGATGTTTTCAGAACTACTGGAGGGGGTATGCATGGACATGGCTCTCCAGCTTTTCTTAACAGCTGATAAAATAGTGAAGCTAATGTAGGTCTCCTGCCACAGGCCACAGCTGCAGAGCCCTCCTCAAGCTGTAGAAGCAATTTTAAAGGGGTCTTGGTGGACACAGGGCCAGTGGTTTGGGGTCATTTACACAGCTGAAACCAGCTTCTCCTCAGCAGAGGAGTCAATCCTGCACCACATCAGCACCTGGGGATGTGCACCCTTGGTAGCACTCAAGCCATAAGCAATGGGACAACTTTTGTCTCCAGAGGGCAGAAAAATGGAAATGATCCAGCTTGCTGCAACTGCTCCCCATGCCCGCTCCTTTTAGTGAGCTCCCTTGGAGAGGAGAAAGAAAAAAAATCCAGAAGTGATTCATGAGGGCGTGAAGCTTTGTTCGCCTGAATAATGAACTAACACTTGGCCTTGCTGACAGCCCCACATCCTCTTACAATCTCATCACTCTGCGCTTTGTTCACAGGCCCCGCTCAGCCATCAGCCGAGGAAGTTCATCTGTCTCAGCAGTATGCGGTAATGATAGCAAGGGTTAAATCCCATCTACGTGGAGGTACAAAAGGCCGGTATAATTTTATATGAGGCCAGACAGATGGTTTGTATAATTTCAGCTTTTACAGAGCATTTTCTTTGCAGTGTATCCCCTTAAAAAAACTTTTCCTCGTGAGTTAATTCTCCCACTGGAGAATACCAGCACAGCTCCAATTATCAGTGAGGCAATCCAAAGCTAAGGTTGCTCTCAAACTCAGACCTGGGCTAAGGCTTCAAGAGTAAAACTCTTATAAAAGTCCTGACCATGAAATCACTTAAGGACAAGGCAGAGAGTTTGTTTTGTGTCTATCTTGTTGGGTTTTTTCCCCCCAAATAACCTTAATGCTCTATGTTTCTAAGAGTTTCCAGATAAGAACATCTGTTTTTAAATAATCTCAGTGCTGCTTTGGAGTTTCTACAGTGTACAATGACACAATCAGCTGCTTTTTATTAACTTATTTGTTTGTGCAACAGCATTGGTGAATGTTCATCCATTCATCGCTGAACATCAAGCAACTGGGGCAGATCCAGTAGCAGCAGTGCTCAGTGCTTGCCAATTCTGGTACATCAGCACTAACTAGTAGCTGAATCATGCTTGCCTTGCCTGAGCAGGCACTCATTGAAGACAAACACACATGCACAGAGCCGCTTACTGAATCCTCTTTCCTACACATTTTAACAGCTAAAAAATGAGCTGAAAATGTAAGTCAGCTGCAAGGTATTCAAAGTAAAGCTGAGTCCTTCTTTCCCTTACTCCCTCATCTCCAAGATTCTCCTAAACGATAGGAAAATGCCCTTTTCCAGGGATACCCCTGCAACATGAGTACAGGATGGAGCTGATCAATGAGGATTCCTGTATAAAAAGATTTTACACTATCACGCACAGCTTTGCAAAGCTCTTGGGATTTCTTGCAGAGTGTGAGCTAACAGTCTCTGATTGCCAAATAGCTGAGGGGAGGTGACAGAGCAAAGCAGAGTCACAACTTGATAACATGCTGTGTGCCACTCACCTCAGCTCACTACCTGAAGCCTTTGGTATATGACCTTAGAACTGAGCAAGGATGGGTGGAAGATACTGGACACCACCATCCAATCCACAGGATGAGAGGGCAGGAGCAATACTGAGACCCCTGGGTGCAGAGTGTGCCACAATAGCCCTCGAGGACCAAAAGTGAACAGTTTGATCATTTCAACAATGTGCACATTACCAGAAATGGGAGAAAACCTCTTTACTGTGCTTGATCTGACTAACAGCCTACTAAAGGCAAGTGGGGACCGTCTTTTCTGCAAGTCTTCTTAATGGCTCAGAGCAGTGGAATTGGTGCCTGTCCTCTCAAAAGATAAAGGAAAAAGCCTTGTCCTTGAAGCTTTTCGCCTTGGCACCTCGAGCTCTTAAATGCTTCAAAGACTGGATTATAGAGGGGTACACAAGAGAACTACAAAATCCCAAACAGTCCAGTCTGATCCCTGCAATTATACATTCTGTAACCTCCCCTTTGGCAGCACTATCTTATCTAATCTGACTCTTTGCAATGACTGGACATGGACAAGCTGCTTGGCTGCTCTGAAGATACTGTGTGTGATGGAGCAAGGGGGTGTTTCAGTGAAAGGCAGGTCTCAATTTGTCCTACAGTGTCTGATGATCTTACAAACATGCACTAAAAGCAGTTTTGAAATGTCTGGACCAAAGCATTATTGCTGTCCCTGCTGGAAACAAAAGTACCTTGTAGTCATGCCACAAACTGAGAAGTCTTACTGCAAGTCCTGTCCTCCACCAATCTCCCACTGTAAATCCAAGAATGGGGATCTCCACCTCCACTAAAATGAACAAAGCTGTAGATCTGGGTTTAAAAGGTAAGGGGGATCTAATTACACTTTACAAGCCACCTGCAGATCTTGAGTAAACTACTATTTAATTGAATCATTCTTCTGAAATTTTCTTTAAAGAAAAAAGAAAGATACTGACTCATTATGGTTTCTTTGATCCTTTTCAACACAAGCAGCTATATGAAGAAAGCAATTTTCTTTCCCTGGGTCCTCCTGTATTTGTTTCCCGTAGTGTCAGCCTGCTCCAGCAGGCAGTCTCTGCTCCTGCCACAACACTGCTTATCCTGCCCGTGATCTCTTTTAAAGACACTGCAGTGCTGGTTAAACACCATCAGCACTACTACTGAGGTAGGTCTACTGTCATGGGTGGGTCAGCCAAAATGATTTCTAATGTCTATCTTGGCACAGCAAAAAACTACCATGTCAAGATTCTGCTTGCGGCCTCCCCAACCTCTACTAGTATTTGGGGAAAGGTTGACTCCTAATACACTCTGCACTGGCCATGTGCCCCCAGGAATCCCAATCAAACTTCACGTTCTCTCAAATCCTTTTATACTGGAGCATCTCTTTCTTGAGAGACTTCACACTTACAAATTTAAATATTCTTCTGCAGGTGAATGGTATCTACGCTGCCTCTACTGTGCCTGCAAAGTATGGAGGAAAAGGAAATATTAGTTTAATAATGCACTAAGGTGATGGTAACAAAAGCAAAGCTACAGCTTTCCATAACATTAGATTTACTATATTAAGCTTTTAATACTGCAAGGGATTAACAGTGACAGATTCTGTTGTAGACTAGCAAAAGCTATTGCAAATCTTGCAACTTTCACATTAATCACATTTAAACATGCTGCTAACAGATGGGCATCATGGAGCGCTAGGTCTCTCACAAGCCAGTACTAACAAAAAGCATGTCTAGGAGATCTTGTGGCTTCTACAGTTCAGAGAGATTTTATATGCAGGCACTTTGTTATTGTTTTTGTTGTATATTATCTATGATTATTAGAAAAGCTCAAGTTAAATAGATGACAGACTTCAGCATATGTGAGTGGGAAGGAAAAAGGAGGGGAGCAGAAAAAAAATCAAAACAAGACCACCCACACAAAGTTCCTCTAAGTCCACATTTCACATGCATGATCATGATTTTTCCATTACAGACGGAAAGCCTTAGCTTCTCCACTGCAAGATTTCCTCCAACACTACCACCCGCACAAACTGTTTCCCAAAGTCCAGATGCAAGCCTGACCTGTGAAAAGTGAGCTGCCAAACACTAGCCTGGCTGGATGGAGAATGACAATCTGTCCTCCCCTTTCATTAGTGCAGATGTCAAGATCAGGTGGCCCTTTCTGACTGAAGTTGGAAGAGCACCTGAACAGAATAGCAGCGTTAGCACTCAGCAGCTAGAAAGAACATATCAGACATTTATTAAACTTTCTAGCACCGTTTTTTAATTAAACCAAGTCCCAAGGTACAACCTTGTCTTTACATGACTGTAATTAACCAGGACACATTGTCCGCAATGTAAGAAATCTCAATCTCCTCTATGAGCCAGGCCTCAAAAGAAAGATTGGCAACTGCAAACTTAGCCCAACCTAAGGTTAGTCCCCACAGGGCAAGAGCTGCAGTTCTCTGTAACAAGAAATCCAGCTTGCTGAAGGAGAACTGGAGAATCCCACCTGGGGCTACTGCCTTCATCAGGAAGAACCACACAGCACCTGGAAGCATTTGCCCATGGAGGACTGAAGCACTCTTGATGTGGAAGGGCCTCAGCCTTGCATATTGCTTGTCATTTACAAATCAGGTCTGTGTACCTGGGGTACCTCTATGGTACCTATCACCAGTTCAACAACCAGCGAGGATGAACAACCCGGTTCGTCCTCATTGCTTGTGTAGTATCACCTCTGAGAAGAAGGGATGGGCTGTCACCCTGCCACAGAGCTGAGGAACAGAGGCCTACAGAGCCTGTGGTGGTACCCACTTCACCACATGACATTTACAGAAGTTAAGGGACTCGTTAACTCCTAAGGTGGCTCTTCTCCCAGCTTCTCCAAGGATAACATGCACTCTTTTTCTTTTTCCCAATCATTTCCACTATGCAGACACAATACCATCCACAGTAACATTATGGAAAAATGACTATCCTAACTTTAATGTTTCTTCAGGAGAAATGGATAGGAAGACAGAAGAGGGTACTTAGACACCAGCAGAAAAATAATCTCCTTTTGATGCAGCTTGTTCAGGATGAGCCTAATCCTCAGATTCAAGCCCACTGGATGTACAGGCCAGAAGCATCTCAGTTATTTTAAACAAGCCGTGTTGTGTAGTACAGCTTCTACAAACACCATTTCAGCAAGCAGTCTTTCAGGAGTGACAGTGTGCTGCTTTCAGGAGTGCTTCCTCACCCACTCCCGTCCAGCTGTTGACTCCCTTCCCACACACTGATACTGTCCTGCCGGAGGCTGCACAGAACCCAGGCACGGGCTGCCCACCAACATTACATACGGGAACATGTTGCCTTGGAAAGCAGCTAGGTTGCAAAGAGGAAGCAGAGGAGAAAAATCAGCTGCTCCACATCCCCAAAGGTGCTAAGCAGCATGTCAAGGAAGGGGAGAAGGGGAGGTGGGAGACAACTCACTTGCTATAAATAGCATATGAAAAAAGTAAGGAACAAGGCTGCAGGATGGCACAGAGATCTCTGATGTGGTTCCCTGGTTCAGTATGAAACCAGGCTTTTCAGACCACAAACTCACAATGAGAGCTGCAGAGCCACATATCAGTGTCCACAATGCACTTGGCCAGGATTGCACTGGCATGGGGCTTCCAGGGGGTTCATGTGACACTCACCATGGACCACCACAGTTCCCAAACACAGCAGGAAAAAGGCTGTACAGATTTGAAATAAAATTTCAGGTAGGCTTCCACAAGCCCTGCAAGGTTGTAAAATGTTCCTGTAGTGCTATCAGGCCACAGAGTAGTAGAGAGAGCTCTGTATTATACAGATGAAAATATTACTGATATATAACTTAACATCCTCATACCCAGCAAATATGAATGGAAAGAAAAAACAAGAACAACTTTGACACAGCAGATGTATCTGGGACAAAGAAATATTGAAATATTGGCCAAAGTTTTTTTCAGCTCCAGACTTCAATACGCAAGCACTTAATTATGCTGTCCAGCATTTACCTTGAGGGCTCTGTCCATCTGGCCCACGCCACTAGAATCAAGAAGCTACAGAAGAGCAGACTGCAGCAAACAAGGTCAGTATGTGCCAACTTCTGTAGAGACATATTTAACAAGCCCAAGGTTGGACTGTCTCAAAAGTGAACATAGGTGGGGGGACATCTCTTTGCCATAAAAAATATAAGTACAACACATTCCTTCAGTGAATCTGCAAACTGCAGTGTAGGCTTGCATCACTTTACCTTTCACTTACCCACCTGTTCTCTTGGAAGAATTAACTTCATGAACTTGGCTGATGTTTTCTACATTTTAATTTTATTTTTCTAACCTTACTGTAACATAGCAGGGGCAACTTTTTCAAAAGCAAGGGCTTTACTCTCACAAGTACAACCAAACAGCATAATTCCTGCATCCCCAAGCAAGATGTACCTCACTTCTGGGGCAGAATCACGCATTACATCCAGCAGAAGTGTCTTCATCAATACCCTCACAACCTCTCAAGTCCAAACTAATCTTCCACTGTGAGAGGAAGGGTATGGGAAAGAAGTGAACCATGAGATGCTTTTGGATGAAGACACAAAGGTAAAACAAGGAAATAACAAGAGACATCAATTACCTTCAATTTTTACCTTCATAATCAGAGCTTCCTTGTTTGACCAGGTTGCTGCTAATGTGGTTGTAAAGTTGTTCTCCCTTTACTAAGCTTTTCCAAACTCAGTGACCAATATTATCTTGTCTAATCTTTCCACTGGTCTTCTTCCTTTTTCTAGCTATGTGTTTTGGTATCTAGATATATATAAAAACGTGTTCTTCTAGTGACACACAATTTTGAGGACAAAGATACTATCCAAGCATCTTCTATGTGAACTATTGTTTATAAACGTCAGCACAAAGTTGGGCACATTCATTTATTTTATTGTAAAAGAACCTTTTAGTCTCACAGTCCAAGATGCCGCTTATCAGGTCAGATCCACTGCCAAACAGGAAACAAAATTCCAGAAAGGAAATAAATAATCACCCTGAGCAGTGATATTTTGCAGCTTCCTCTCATTTCCTTTAACGAACTACCATTCTGCCGAGTTCTTCAGCACAGCACTTAGGAACAAGCAGATAAATGAAAAATACACCTAATCTACATTAATAATGTGTGTTAAGTTCCACTTGGACAATTTAATAAATAAATAGCCACATTATAGCTGTCAAAGGTAGCTGTAACCCATTTGCTCATTTACAGACCCAGCACTCCTCAAACAGGAGTGCTCACTTCCATATGGTACCTGTAGGCAGATGATTATATCGCTGGATCTGATCTAGAATTGCCCTGTAAATCTTGCATGCATTCACAGAGGTCCCTAAAAAAGTTGCCAGGGCAGGGTGGGTAAATACCCTGGGTCATTCTTTAAAGAGGTGGTCAAGTAACAAGGGGAACTCTGAGCATAAGGCCAGCCTGCTTCAGCCTCACTCCTGCTCCTCTGTCAGACGTAGGCAGTCAGCCTCGTCTATGGTCAGCCCATGGTCAAGGCTGATGTCACGATGCGCCCCCTAGATGTCCAGGGTCCGCCCACCAGGGGATGCGGGAGCCATCCTAGCTCACCTCCCAGGCATTCCAGCTAGCTTCCTTCAAGCAGATCTGGTCCAGAGCACTGCAGTGCATGGTGCATGTGGCTGACAACTGCGCATCTGTACAACACGGCTATCTTACCACAGCCCTGCTGCCGCGCTGCGTGGGGACAGGTTGCACAGCTGGCAGTGAGCAGATATATTGCTGCCTCAGTAGCACCAAGCCCCAGGCAGTGGCCCAGCCCCACAGCCCTGCCCTGGGCATGTTGGCTGGTGCAGGAGTGAGCAAGAGTGGAACTGGGGACATCTGCATGCAGACTAGCATTGCTCTGCCACTCTGGCTTGCAAAAGGACAGCTTGTGGGCTCTGAGCACTGATTTGTACCAGCTAACAGCAATAGGGAATTAGCAGTAAATCTTCAGGTGAGCTTCCTAGTCACCATTGGGAGGATTTTGTCCAGAATGCAGCTTATCCAACCTCTGTTTGGGCACCAAGGCTGGATCAAACCTGTGGTGGCTGTAACAGAGGCCAAAAAATATTGCTGAAATCATGAAGTAGTGATACTTGTTTCAGGCTATTAGCAGAGTAATGACAAGATGATTGCCACAAAATATACTTCAGCTAGAGTGCAATTTGAAAGTAAAGCAACTTAAACCAGTGATTTTAATGTGTCACGCACAATGAATGCATTTACAACGTATATTAAAAGCAGGTTATGTTTGAAGGAGGGAGTTAATCAAATCTTAGCAGGTTATCAGTAGTGTATTACCTGAACAAGACAGCATCACATTACAGATAATCAATGGAGAATAAACCACACTCGTAAAAATTAATACCGTTCATTCTCACAATCACAGGGGTTTGCCTTTGCCATTAAGACAGGTAAAAGTGTAGCAGGATCACCTGCAAAACCATCATGAAAAAAGGAGCATAGGATAGGATCCCCCAAAAGGAAAGTCATTCAAGTCATATGTTTCAAAAAAGAGATAAAAATTGAAAAGAAATAATTGGTAATTCTAGAGGGGAAAGAGGAATATGAACGAGCAGTTTTGCAAGCAGCTGAACTAATGAAGCCTGGTTTTCTCCAGTTTTTATGTCATGCAAAGGACTGACTTTCACTTTAAAGAAAGTGTGAGCTCCAACTGGAGCACTTTTTTTTATTGGGTTGGAACATCTATATGGGATTCTTTCCCCAGTGGATTTTCTAGTATCTAATAAAGAACAAGCCCTTCCTTCGAATGCAGCAGGAATTGTCTGTTCTCTCCTTTACCTGGAGAGTAAATTCTTTCATGATTTCTACACCGTAGCAATGTAGTTGAAATTGTAGCTGAGTAATATATAAAATTTCTGAATGGGTGGTGTGAGATACACAGGCATGCTCATCCCCTCCCCTGCTATAGACACACAGAGTATGCTATTCCTTAATACTTACTTTGACAAGAAACCAGGCTAAAAATGGTGTTGTCAGAATAATCCATCCTATGGGGGAAATTTAACTTTGGCATGGTAGCAGTGTGCAAGACTTCAGGCAATTGCTGCAGAGACCAAGATTTCAGGTTCCTGCAGCAATACCTGTTGCAGAGGAACAGAGTGAATATGAGAGGGGAGGTGGGATGTCTTCAGCATGCTGAGATAGGAGCCTCTGTGATTATGTTAACTGCTGGGGTACAGGAAGGCCAGGGGTGCTGTGCTTAGCACAGCCCAAAGCAGCAGAAGCTGTGCTGTGCAGCCAGAAGAGCTTTTGGATAAGTATGTGAAATTCCTTCACCCAGAAAACAAGGAGGGGGAAAAAAAAAAGTTTGCATTCAAAACTTCGACTGTGCAGAGTTACAGTCCTGTGTATCTTCCAGGGTAAGAACTGGGCATGCTAAAGTAGGTGGCCAACTCACGATATATGCTTTTCTCTTTGAGAAACTAATTAATATACATCTCTTTGCTATCCTCCTGTACACAACAGTACACCAAAAGCTGCTTCACCAAAGAAAAGACCATGCCCATGCCAATAACTGGCCCTCTTTTTCCTGCAAGTACATAAACAAACCTTACAGGGAGAAAAAATGGAGCTGGGTAGTACCCGCTCTTCAGAACCACTGTAATTTATATGATAAGTATTTCATCATAATTAATCTTTAATTTCACTTGAAACTAAATCACTCCTTACCATATCTCACTAAATACTGGATGCAGTGAAACATGCACACTATTTACAAAATGTTGCCTGACAGCATCACAGCAAGTTACCGCTGCTTATTTGGAGCTTCGTTAACAGTAAGATCTCATTTTTGGAATCAGGTGCTGTCATAGACCATCTGAAAAGAACAATGCTTGGTAATACCCTCTTGGGGAGGGGGGACAAGCAAAATTGAGCATGCACAGAGAGCCTAATTTTGCCTTTAAAGCAATCTAAAGCCTGTGCACACAGAGGAATTTTCCAGTGCACCCCACGTATTTCATTCCTAAAGATACCCTTATTCTGCAGCCACTGATACACACATTTTCAAGGAGAAGGATCAGCGCCTTTTCCCCCTCAACTTACCCTCTGTCCAGGCCAACTTAAAGGTCTTTTCAAACATTGTCAAGCTAACAAAAAAACTTCGGGAAGGCAGGGAGAAAAGCTTCAGAGGCCTGAACAAGCTATGCATATTTATAGCACACACACACCGCCCTATGCTCATTCTCCTTAATCACATGCACACTTTAGCGAGACAGCTCCTCCGAACTTTCTCAGGGACTCGGTCCGAGTGGCTATAGTTCAAAGTCCAACTGCCTTGGCAGCTGAAAAGAAAGGGAAAACCACGCAGGCTTTGTAAGATTTACAGTGATCCTATTAAAAAAAAAAAACCCTTCATTCTCTGCTGGGACTTAACATGGCAGTGCCACGCAGCACTCATTGAATCCAGCAGCATTTCAAGCACACAGCTCCTGGTGTAATTAAACCACAGGCTTAATTAGGTTCCCATCACTATTGCTTTCTTCCAGGCTTCAGCCAAGAAGGTATAAGAAAAGATTGTCCAATACAGATACTGCAATTTAAAGTCTTAAGTTAAGAACACAGTGGGTGTATATCTGCTATAAAATCTACCCTAAAAACATGCCAGTTGTTAAACTAAGCAGTGCATTAGAAGCAGTTAGATATAATGAGAATGTAAATGGAAAGTATTCTAGGGAGATATATCAGCTAAAAACAGCACTCACTGTATGCTATCTTTTATTTTAATCATGCTCTAAGCCCTGCCTTTTTGAACTTTTTATAAATTCCGCTATCTCCCTTTGCAGTTACTTACATATTGGTATATAAATTCAAAGACGAGAAGCAATTAGGAATGAAGCGAAGACTCCCTCTCTTGATGCTAATACATCAAAGGAAGTGAAAAAAAACCTTCCCCCTGCATACACACTGAGTAACACAGAGAGTTTCTGCTCTTCACAGCCTAATAGCTCAAGTAGTTCCAATCTAGTGTCTGATGTCAGCCTCCGATTACATTGAGATGCCAAGTGATTGGAAAGAGGAGCTTTTGAAAATCCCAGCCCTCTGACTCAGAAGACCACATAACCCTGTAACGATGTTTCTAAAATGCGTATGTGCATTATTCACATCAGCTGGTCATATTCTTTCCCCTGACTTTGGGCATCATAACATTGCTTGTAAGAGTTCCCTAAGGGTCTCTGCTTGATTTGGGTACAGCACGTCTAGGCGTGTGTGAAGGAAATGTGTCAGAATCTGGGGCTTTTTGAAACAGCCAGTGCTCCCCTGCACTCGATCTCTTTGGCTATCCAGTTTGGAGAGAGGCGCTGCCTTTAAACAGCCACGTTTAAGAAGCCCACCTTTGCCAGAACAGAGAAGGAGAGGTTGGGACCAGCTCATGCCACGGAGCAGTATGGGCCAGCTTCCCCTCTCTTCTCCCCACCTTCGCATACCTCTGCCAGACCAGCCATAATCTGATCCTTGAAACTGAAGCCACAGAACAGGTAAACCTATGCAAGAAATTTCAACAAAACCTGATTCTGCTAATTCAGAACAGCAGTTGAGTGGCACTGTTACACTGGATATTTATAATTGTTTCCTGTAAGTCCTTCCCTCAGTCCAAGGACATTTGAGAACCATGCAAGAGTTTTCTGGAAACACTCCAGGCCTTTCATGTCTCCTAAAGGGAAACTACCATCTTTTTTGCATGTGAATCAACAGGTGAATGGCTTCCCAATGCCCTCAGTAATTATCAGAATCCGCTTATTTCTTAATCTCCAGATCTCTCCTGTATCAGCAGGTGAATTAACCAAAAGGAGGAATGACTCCATTGATGTAACTGGAACACTCATCTTGTGTTTCCGCGTGAACACATACACTAAATTATAACGTCTCTTAAATAGAAGCATGGAGTTTCAAAGGGGCTGTGCGAAGTATTTATGTTAAGCCATCAGATCTACAGTATGTGTAAATTGCTTATAGGCCCGATTCTAATTTCTCTGCAGTTTTTACTCCTGTATAAAGGAGACCTCATTGGTCTTACAGGAGTTAACCCATTTCCACCAGGATTTCTAATCAACACACTGAAAACCTCTGCTTGGCTTCTGAGTATGAAGTTCCACTAATGATTATGAGAATACATAGCTATACAGCCGCAGTAAGGTGGGAATCCAGCTTTGAATATTTTTGGATACGAGGCCTTTGGACTGTCAGGCTCTCCATCTAGTAACAAAATACCCAAACAGTTCAAACCTGTTACATCAGTTTAAGCACTAGCTGTGGTATGAAAAGCAAGAAACTATAGAACAGGCAAAGGCCTTCTATGATAAACCTACGGAAAGCCACATAAATGAGATTTGGCAAAATTTCTGAAGATTTACATCTATATAACAGGGCATGTTTCAGAGGAAAACAACAGCTGTCTGCTATTTATCTGTTACCAGCCTGGGCCAGATAAAGGTTAGTGAGTCTACCTGAGCACTGGTCTCTCAGAGCCTTTCCACAGAAAATCTCACTGACCTCAGTGGGACAAAGGATTTTACCCTCCGCTTTTATCTGAAAAGAGGCCAGAGTCTGCTTTCCACAAGCCAACATGACTGAGGGCAACAACTTCCAAAGCATTACTGCCCTGCCAAAGCCTCCTGACAAATTCTGTCCCATTACTTTCCATTATGTACTAAATGGATTTAAAAAAAAAAAATCTCTTAATCTTAGCCTCTGAATGGTCCAGTTCTTGTGGGAAAGGTCTTCTATTGTTATTCTGTAAACAAAGATAAGGAATCTTTCCCCTAAATGATAGTACTCTAGCTAATGGTTCTCTAGCTAGTGCAAGGTGAGGATGGGAACCCTACATAAGCAGGTTTTTTTTCCTCTGTTCCTTTGTTGTTCTGAGGGCATCGAAGGAAGCAGGAAAGCCAATGCTTTGACCTCCCTCTCCTTTTTGAGTCTTCTAACTTGCCATCAACCCTCTGCATTTACAAGAAGCCAAGCACTGAGGAAACTCTCCAGCTTTCCCACACCCACAACTTTGGTTATTTGCATTCATGGACAAACTGCAGTCAACTGCACCAGAGAGGCAAGTTCTCTAACACAAACGAGAGTGCAGCAGCCAGTGCAACACCAAAAAAACACACCCAGCAAGTAAAGCAAAAAGCCTTTCTCCTTTTCCAAAAGGACCAGTGAAGAGGATCTGTCATTCCATCTGGGCAGGTGCAGGACAAGAAGCTGAAGGTGATGGATTACTACATCCTGCATACAACTCTGCTTTGGAGGTTTTATTCAGCATACAACAAGGATTTGCCAATTAGCATGGTTTCAATGTACAAAGGGAGCTCTGAATGCATCCTTGTGCCTCATGTCCCCCAGGCTACATTAGTGTGTACCTGTAAAAGTTAACTACCCTTACACTTAGGTATGCTTATACACTTATAAAGCACTATAATATAGAGTTAAGGGAAGCCAGAAATCTGTTCTGATTTGTCTCCAGCAGTTATCTGAGATATTTTTATGTAAGTATATCCAACTTGTGGAGGTCTACAGTTGTGCCTCAGCACAACAGAAAATCCATACAATGAAAATTTCACTTTAAATTCTCTAAAATTTTGTGAAGCTGGGAAAAAGTGCAACACTTATCTACCCAACTTGCACTTGCTTCTTTTTTTCTTCCAAGATGGCACCTACTTTTAAGGTACCTAATGTACCTGCCTGACATTCTCTGAAAAGATGCTCATCAACAGTCCAAAAGAGCCTTACAATGCAATCATATCCTGAGATGGAGGCAGTAGAGGTTTCTAGATTTCATTTCAGCAGCAACTGAGACTTCATCACCTTAAGTCAAGGAGGAGGAGAGGTGTTATCTGACGAGCTTTGGGTCCAACATATGTTTTGTAAAAATGGTAGGATCATGGCAGAAGGCACATAAAAACTTACAATTGATTAAACATTTCCCTGCAGTGCTCAAAACCCAAACAGAAGAGCATTATATCAGTGCATAAAAATAAAACAAAGCAAACAAACAAACAAAAAATCCAAATCCCCAAATCAAACACAACCGAAAAAAAACCCACCCAAAAAGCAAATGGAAAAAAACTAAAAGCAAAAGTGAAACTAGCCAGGCTGTTCTCAGTAACCAACTTCAATCAAACAGAATAAATTAATGCAGAGCCCTAAAATGATAAAGAATCAGTTCACAGATATCTTTTTTATCTCAACACTGACACTTCAAAAAAGAGGAAAAACCTGTAGGGGAGTTCATCGCAGAGATCCAGGGGCTTCTGAAGAGCAGAGTAACACGGAGATCCCCACACTTCTAAGTGGCTGTATCAGTAACTGCAAGCATGTAAGAAAATCAGGAGGGGAAAAGTGGAGCAATGAAGATACAGCAGGCAACCACTGGAAACTATACAGCTTTTAGAAAGATTGGCTGCTGGTAACACATTGATGCTTTCAGAAAAAAAGCCTGGAATGTGTGGAATTCTCCGGGATGCCAGGGTGCAAAGAGGATCTCGTTGAGTAGGGCTTTCAAAAGCTGCTGCCCGGTCATTGCTGATTATTCAGAAAGCAAGATGGCTTACATCATCAGTTTCTGTAAAGTACAATATTCCACTTAAACTGCCAGATCTCTAGTCCCTGAGACTGAGAAATCATCTTTTCAAATAACCATGGAGGCACTGAGTCCCAAGTGTACAAC